>CAUYPO010092240.1:0-35034 GCA_963574435.1 Cheirogaleus major
GCCTCATCCCGGCGCCTAATGCAGTGCTCGGGACAGAGTGTTCATTAAATATGAGTGGAAATGAAATACTGCTCCGGGAGGACTAGCAGAGCCGTTCTGACCCATGTGGCCTCGCTGAACAGCTTCCTCAGAGCTTCCCTGCCACCTGTTAGCGAGGGCAAGACCTCGTCTGGGTGAAGGCACGTGGTGCACCCCTTCACTGCTGTGACCAGCCGCCCTCCCAGGCCTGGCAGAGGGTGAAGTCTGCCTTCTTGGATCCTGGCTCTTCGGATCCCACACAGCTGGATGACCTCAGGGGTCTGGCCACCCACGACAGCCATCTTCTGTAACCACACTTTCTTTAAACAAACACTGCAAGAGCGAGGCAAAGCAGATGGCAGGCAGGAGGAGGTGGGTGTGTGCAGAGGAGATGGGACACCCCTCATGGGCATGGCCGCCATCGGGGGCGGGGGCATGGCCACACGCTCCCTGCCCCGTCTGGTCCCACACACCCTCCTACGGGGGACAGCATCTCCTCTCATTGTAAGAGCCCATAGAAAGCAGAAGGAAGTATACACAACACACACACACACACACACACACACACACACACACACACTCTCTCTCTCTCTCTCTCTCCCTTGCTACTCAGTGAGAAGCCTGTCTTTTCAGACCCGAACACTGAGCAGGCTTTGTTCTCCACCCACAGACCAGAGGCTGTCTCAGCAGGAAGGAGTTGGAGTTGGAGAAAAGAGAGAATTAAGAATCTTTCTGGCAATGCAGATTAAATAAACAACAAATTGGCAGATTTTTTTAAAAAAGGTAATTTCCACTATTGGCAAATATACAGGAAAACAGACACTTCTGATACACCGCCTGTGGGAGGGTGAATCGGTATAACCCTTCTAGAGGGCAATTTGCAATAGTAATAGAAGGCTTAAAACGTGCATTCCTTTTGGCTCTGTAATTCCATATCTAGGGTTTTGACCTAAGGACATAATGAGAGTTTTGTGCAAATATCTGGCTCCAAGGGTATTTACGGTGGCACTGCTAAAGAAGAGTGACACAGGGAGCATCCTAAATCCCAACATCAGGGACTGGATGGGTAAACTGCAGATACTCCATAGCCTTAAGACAGTGCTGCAAACAGGCTTTGAGCAACATGGAAAGATATTCACAGTGTCTCATCTTCAGGGGAAAATATAGATTGCAAAATAGTACACGGGATGTCTGAAAAGCACAGAACATAAGATAAATTTATTTTCAAGTAATGTGTTCAACATATTTTCTTTAACCTTCAGACAAGTTTTTAGGTGAAGTACCTCTAAATGTAAAGCAATGGATTAAATTGTTAATCTCAAAAAAGTACAATAAACATTATTTTTCCTGTGTTTCTAGACTTCTTGGGTAATCTGAGGTGTCCTTGTCATACTTTTTTCCAGAGTAATAATTGAACTCCTTGCTTTAGATTTAGAGAAACTTCACCTGAAACTATATCGTGCATATTACTGAAAAATTTAACTAATATCCTATTCAAAAATAAGTTGATCCTATGAGAATGCCTGGTCTACATCTATACATGCAGGGAAAAAGGTCAAAAAGAGACAGCGCTATGGTTCTCATGGCTACTTTCGGGATATGAACTCCTGGATGTTTTACAACCTTTTTTCCTTATTGATATGTCATCACGTTTGGTCAATAAATATATATTTTGTAATCCCAAAGAAATTAGTTATTTGATTTTAAAATATCCATCCATAAAACATCTAAGAGGCTGTTTCCACCTGCATCTGAAACGTAGAATACTAAAGAAGCAAGGGCTTTGGTGGCAGGAAGTCCCAGCTATGGCCCCTGGCTGTTTTGGAGCTGGGGACACAGTGGGAACAAGGACAGACAAGGGCCCCATTCACAGGAACATCACTGCCCAGTGGAAGAGACAGGCCTTCATCAGATAATGACCCTGGTACCATCATTGATGAATATGGAGGCTTCTGAAGTAAAAGGACTCTAGATCTCTGAGTGTGTAAGGCCAAGAAATCCTTCTAGGCTTGGGGGTGAGGACACCCCTTTCTCCTTGACAGAGTGACACTTGAGGCAAGACATACAAGAGCAAGTGTTCCCTGGTGAAGGGGTTAGGGCAGGTCTACACCCTGGGTCACCTATGAATGAACCACCATGGGGTTGGGAGAACTTCTGATGAAGCTACCTGAGGCCATGCTCTAGATTTGTGGCCCATCTCAGTTGTAATCCCAAAGAAATTGATTGGGATTACAACTGAGTCTTCTGGGCAGAAATCTTTCTCATATTCCACTGGGGAAAAGAAGAAAGACTTGCCCTAGAGTTCCCTTTCTTATTCTTTCTTCAAGTGAATGGTCCACCATGTCCCTCCCAGCTATTCCTCCCCGGGCTTCTGTTTTGGAGTGAGGTTCCCACTGTCCTATGTCAGCACTGGCGTAACTCTCTTAGGGAAGTGAGAAAAGAGGGGCTGAGACTTTTGCTGTCTCTCTAAAGTGGTCCAAGCCCTCAGCTATGAATGGCCTCAAGGAAAGCCAAGATTCCATTCCCTGCCTGAAGGGGACACTGCCCTCCACGGGCCCGGTGCCAAGGAGGGAGAACAGGAAACTCTTGCAAGGTGCTCTCATCTGGCAGAGGCAGGAGGGCTGGGTGTCAACTCCATGGGGACCTGCAACTCACCTTCCAGAGCAGCACAGCCAGCAGCAGGAAGATGAGGATTCCCACCAGCAAACTTATGGCGATGATCCACCCCACGACGTAGCCTCGGGGCTCCAGATTGTGCAAGGCCTCGAAGACCACCTAGGAGGCAACGCAGAAGTGAAAATGTTTCCCCAAACAGAAGCACCCACAGCGCGATGGAGCCCAGCCTGGGCTTGACATTTGGAGAGAACCAGAGGCAAGCGTCCAGACTATGTTACTAAAAAACGTATTCCGCTGAGCATTTTTATGATTGTACACTGATGCATTTTTCACTAGCACATGAAAGCCACTTGAAATTCAAGCCCCAGGTCTTGAGAAACTTGTAAGGACAATAACTCTGATTCAAATATCATGAAGTGAACAAAAGTGTAGTGAAAAACTTAGAGGACATGCTATGTTCCTAATTAAGAACAGGCAACAACATTTTACCTTTTATTTTTGTTTTGAAACAAAGAACATGAGGGTTTTCTCCATGTAAGACTCCTTCCCAAGTGTTCAGCTCAACGTGTAACTTAGTGGAATTATTTGATTACTACCAGTTTCCCATTAGACTGTGGACTCCACGAGGGCTAGGACACACAGTGTGCCTTGGGTCTCATGGCACATTGAAGGAACTCACTGTGCTGCGGTTTCCCATGGGAGCCATGTGCCATCAGAGCCCATGTCTCAATGAAGCGAGGCAAGTTTTCCCAGTATTCACTGGCGCTCAGTGGTGCGCTGGAGCTGGCTCCTATCAGCTGATGAGAGCCCACTGTGCATCCTTCCCAATTCTGCATCTGGTCATGTGGTGATGCTACTTTGAAATGGGCCATGGTATGAGTATTTACACCACAGAAATTAGCAAACAAATGAGGCTCCCCTACCCTCCTGCCAGAGAACTGATTATTAAACACGTGTCGGCTCTCCACTGACCATCCCCTTCAGCTTTGCTTTAGCCCTCCTGGTCTCAGTGGAGTTTGGTTTGTTGAATTCAAAGCATCTACGATGTCCTCTGCTGCCTAATAACCCTATAACACGCCACTGTCCCATTCAAGCTCCTCACTGCAGAAAAGACAAACATCCCAGCTCTGGGCAGTTACCATCTCCCTCGGCTACAGACAGGCTGGCCCAACCACAGGTCTTTGCTCGAGCTGCGCTGTCTCTCCTTGGAATGCCCATCCCTGCCTTGGGAAAGGCCTAACTAAAACATAGCTCAGTCCCTGAGGTCAGCTGATGATCTGCCTCTGCTGGGAAGCCTCGATGATCACCAAAGCCTCTCGCTCAAGCCCAAGCAGTGACCGGGCGTAATACTGACTTGTTACCACCCAGCACCGCTTATTTAACCTTTTGAGGGCCTGGCTCCCATCTCTCTGTAACATTTATTGAATCTCCTCTGTGTCAGGTTCTGTGCTTTTCTTGCAATCTCTTGTCTGATTCTTACAACCGCCCCATGAGGTTTCCAATACCCATTTTTCAGAGGGGAACATGAAGGTCCAGAGAAGATAAGTGATTTTCTCTGGGCCATGCAGCTCAAGTGTAGAGTCAGGATTTGAACCTAGCTCTTAGCTAACTTCAAACCCTCAAATTTAAGCTTGTCACTACCAAGTGATGGTGACGTTCTTTATACACTATACATCAATTAAATGGATTATTTCCTGTCTCTTCCCTGGTGATAAGAAAATGCAACCATCTCTATCTCATTGTCCCCATTCCCCGAGCGAGGGTAGGAGATGTGTGTGTGAACCAGGGTTAGGGGTAAATGGTCATCTGTGAGACAGAGAGGCCGCCATGGTCACACCTGCCAATCCTGAATCCAGAGCATTATCTTAAGGGAAACCAGGCAGAGCAGAAACCATTCGTTCCTTCATGGGAACCTACAAAACACGTTAGGCATTTCTGGGAATAGAAATGAGGCCTCATTGTAGCACATACTCACTAGCTGTGTGACGCTGGGCAAGGCACTTTACTTCTCTGTGCCTCAGTTTTCTCACTTGTGAAACAGGAGCGGAATAGCACCTCCCCAGAGAATTAAAGAGGATGATGCATATAGATCCCCCAGCGCAGCACCTGGCACGGAGCCCACCCCTCGGCGAATGGAGCGTGCACCTGTGAGCATCATTATCATTGCTGCGGGCAGATTATTTTGAGGTTGGGCATGGCTGGCTACCTTTTAGTTTCTAAAAATTATTTATTGAAGTCTAATATACATAGAGAAAAGCGTACATATCCTGAGTATACAGCTCACTGAGTTTTCACACACCGAATGCTAAATGCATGTGCGTAGCCAGCACCCAGATCTAGAAACTGAATGTGACCCGCCCCTCCCCCCAGAAGCTCCCTTCACCCTCCCAGTCACACCCCCCACCGAGGGTAGCCACTACCCTGACCTCTAACCGCCTAGATGAGCATCACCTGCTTTTGTTCTCACACTAAATGGAATGACACTGTGTGAACCACTACTGTATCTGGTTGCTTTCTCTCCACGTTATGTTTGGGGGTTCCTCCAGGGTGTAGCACGCCCGCTCTCCTTGCTGCATAGTACTCCACTGTGTGGACGCACCACTGTTCGTTTATCCATGTTGCCACCGGTAGTTTCCAGTTTAGGGCTATTCCCAGGAGCGACTTTCACACAATAGGCAATCCTGAGGGTGGACCATCTGGGTTGGCGGGTGGGAGGTGGCGGCACGGGAACGGGCTCTGAGGTCTGTCATCCTAAATCCACGATTTTCTATCTGGTTCAAATTAGCGATTAAAGACAGGCAGATGCATGTCTTTGAGTTCTGGCCCCTAAAGAGCTGTGGATCAAGTCACCTCCCACATCCACAATTTCTCACTGTTTCTCGTCCAGATGAACTGTGAGGAGCCCTGAGGAAAGATGGAGTGGGAGGAGGGACAGCTTTCATCCTGGTCCTGCCGCCACCTTAGGCAACCGAGATACGACCCCCAGTTTCCTTCTCTGCGAAATGGGTTCTGAAATGGAAAAGGCGACAGCTCTCTGAAAGCACCTGGTACCTGATCGTGTAATAACAGTCTTCTAAACCTTCCTGCTGACGACGAATGGCCGAGCCAGGCTGGGAGCTCAGTGGGGGTTAGCTGTGAAGTCCAGCCCCTGTGCTAACCCAGATGGCTTCTCAGGGACACTGAAATCCGCATCCCGGCAAAGCCACGTTGGAGGTCTGGCTTTATGGACACAGAAAAGGTTAGAGTCGCTGCTTCAGTTTAGTCTGGCAAATTCCACAAGGATGCCTGTCACTTCCCTGGAATGTGGGCTTCATGTCCTGTTATTTTTAGAGATGCTGCTCCTCCTCTTGGACGGGTGCTGCATGCTTTGGCAGAGCCCGATCTCTCACATCATGCCTCCAATCAACTCATCCACGGGTGATGATCTGAGCATCCTCAAGTTCTAATAAGTCACATCTTAGATTAAAAAACAAAACCCCAAAGAGGGAACTGCATGGACTACACGGAAAATCAAGAAACACTGACGATTGAGTCTCGAATCCACCACTCACGAGCAGGGAGATCTTGGCTAAGCCCCTGCACCTCTCTTAACATCTTTTCTATCCTCTGCTTCCAACCCCCAGTTACTACCCCAGTTCAGCCCTCAGTCTCCTCTCACCAGCACTATTTCAGGCGGCTTGGAGAGGACCCCTTGTTAGAGTTGTCTTTCTAAAACACAGGTCTAATCGTGTCGTTCCTCAAGTTACACTATCAATGGTTTCTCTTTATACTGGGCATCTCATTCAGGATGCCAGGCTCTTTGCAATCTGGTCTCCTTCCTGCCTTTCCAGCCCCTCCTCAGACACACATGCACATTCTAGCCAGTCAGCATCCTCTCCCCCATGAGGGTCCCCGGCCTCTCTTCGGGCTGCATCTGCCACCCAGAATGCCCTTTCCTCCTTGCCTGTTTGACAAGCTCCATTATTGCTCATCTTAAAAACATTCGTATCCTTTGACTCATCAATTTTGTAGTTGAAAACTTAAAGGGAAGAAATACAAAATAGGGAAAAAGTTTTATGCTCAAAGATGTTCACTGCAGAATTATTTATACTGGTGCAGAATTAGAAATATCCTAAAAGTCTAATAATAGAGCAATAGATAAGCAAATTATGGTCAATCACGAAATGGAATATCAGAGCTATCAGAAATGATGACAATTAAGCTGGCTGTCAAGGCATAATTTTCAAAAAGTTAAACAAACATGAGTCTCATACAAATACATAGTGAATATGTGTTAAAGGTGTTTTTAATTCATCATTGAGGGAGTCAGAGGATGGTGAAGCTAGTTTAAAGAAGGAGCTGAAAAAAGTGTGTAGTCACAGAAAAAAAAGTGCTGAAATCAGATGACTAAATCAAATACACAGTTGGCTAATATCCTGCAGAGTGATAAACTATAATCTTTGGGATTATATTTTCAAACAGAAAATCATTTTTATCTTTACTGGCAAGAGTCATTTATAATTTATCAGTCTTCTACGAGTTAATATGTAACTTCACACAATTTGGGCTCTTCAGAGTTATAAAGCAGGCCTACTTGATCAGTGCTTCTCAAATTTTATTGTGTGTAAGAATCACACAAGGAACTGTGTTATTGGAAAATGTTGATTGAGTCAGCAAGCCTGGAGCGGGGCCTGAGAGTCTACATTTCAAATACGCTCCCACTGATGCAACACTGCTAGTCCCTGGACCACACTTTGAGTAGAAAGGGGCTAGGGAATGCTCCAGTGTGACATTGAAAGGACACATAATCATCTTGTAGCCTGATTTCCAAATTTTAGATACTTTTGAAAACGCGGTAATAACATGGAGGAAGAAAGTTAAAAAACATCAGAATATCATTACATAGAAAACTTCAGCTTTGCAGAAAAATGGTAGGAAACCTAAAAAGTAAATAGATGTCTTTTAGATTATTTCTCTCTTTTCTACTTTTTACTATTTAAAGTCTTTTAAAAAATAAGTATTTTAAAGCCAAGTAAAAAATTTTTTTTAAATGACTCTTGCAGAAGACTGCCCTAGTCTCATATTTTCAGCAGAATTAATCATTGCCTGAGTTCTTGAAAAACATACAATTTTCAATCTCTTTTAGCAGAGAAAAGCTACTGTAGCATCACCATGTATAAAACAGAAAAGGCGGGGCTTCTCTGCTTGTAAGGAAGGTGGGCAGCTAGAGCCCAGCCTGCCCAGCCACCCCACATACCTGCCCCACCCTGGCCTCAGCAGTTCCTGAACCAGCTCTGGGGAACCCATGGCTCCACAGAACCGGGTTTTAACACTGCAGCTGAATACTTTATAGTCCCTGTCCTAGGTCCTTCTCTCTCTCTTAGGTGATGATGAATCTTCCTGTCTCTGGACTCCAGCAAACTGTGAGTTCTTACAGAACAAGGGCTTGAATACACGTATTCCTATCACCTGAACCAAAGTAGGGATTCACTACATGATTCATGAATGTACAAATTAATAAATTCAACATCCTTTCCACCACTACATCAGATGAAACATGAATATGGTTCAGTCTGCAACAAAAGAGACGATGGGATTTGAAGCTGGAGTCCCCAAGTGTGATTATTTTCTCTCTACTTCAAAAACATATTTACAAATGTTATTGATTTGGGGGGGAGTCCTGGCCATCTATTTGCCCATCTGCCCATCCACCCACCCATCTGTCTGTCCATCTGTCCATCCATTCTGTCCGTCCATTTATCCTTTTACCCATCCATCCAAGTGTGTATGTAGCGCCTACTAGGTGCTAGACAACTGTGGAGACTCTTTGATGAATGAAAGAGGCAGTCTTTGTCCTCACAGTTTCTTTCTATAGAATCCTGGCTAGGGTAGACAAATAAATGCAAAATTATAACCATGGAAAATGCCACAAGGGAGAGATTCATGGTTATAAAAAACTCTTAGAGAGTCCAGGGGGCCAGGAAAGAGTTCCTGAGGAACTTGAGCTGAGAGCTAAAGGGCATGTAGAAGTTAACTAGCCAAAAAGAGGAGGGAAGGTCATTCCAAGGAGAGAGAACAGCATGTGCAGAGCCCCACTGGCAGCAGTGAGCTTGGCAAGGGTGAGATGCTGCCATCAGCCGGTGAAAGTGGGCTGGAGCAAACAGAATGAACAAGAAGCCACAGGACGGTGTTCACAATGAGGCTGGAGAGATAGGATGCACTGAGGCTGCATCGAGAATTACGTGCTTTACCTTAAGAGGAATGGGAAGCCAGTGGCGGGTGTTGAGCAGCAGAGTGACATGATTTGCTTTTTGCAAAGAGCACTCTAGCTGCAGAATGAATATAGATTAGCAGGGAGAACTGCCTGTGGAGGTACCAGGAACAAACAGTCCCAGTAAGAGGGTTGCAGCGGAAGTGCTTTCCCCAGGTAGATCCATGCTGCCAATAAGAAAGGAGGTGGTATGGAAGCAGAAAACCAACTGAGGATGCGGGGGAGTCTGCTGGTTTTAGGGGAGTGGCTGTAGGGGTGGTAAGAGGCTGAGAGATAGGAAAGGAAAGAGTTCTGTCCAGCAAAGGAATGGATGATGCATGGCACGGACCCTGGCTGGAGAGGTCAAGCACTGGATGCTAGTTAACAAAACAGAAGAAAATGAGGAGCATGCGGATTTGTCTCAGGAGACTTTGAGGCGGCAGACATCAGGCCGGGGTGATGCAGGCCCAGATGCTGGGCACCCTGCCCACTGCTGTAAAGTTTAATGCGCTGAGGGTGGCAAGCTGGTGTCAGGGAATGACAGTCCGAGGCAGCTGGCAAAACTGAACACAGCACTTGATTCACTTTTGTGTTTCTGGAAACTTTTATGTTCTGACCACTGCAAGTATGCCTAATGTAACAGCTGGAAATGCCCACGTCTCCGTAAGCCTGAGACTATGACCACAACGGGGGTACACCTGGCCCAGGTCTCTTCTGGACAGAGGGCTTCCAGTGATAGGCGACAGCTCGGTCAACACCACCCAAGAAGAGATTCATCCCCAGACCCAGGCCGGCTAAAGGTCAATTACAACAGCAAGATGCTCTCTGCGATCAACAGCACATGCTTGTCTCAACAGAAGGAATCACAGTACGTAAAATAAAAAGTGGAAAGAGCAGAACATCTGGGACAATGAAATGACATTTCCACCTGCTTCTGATTACACCTAATAGCCAGGAGGGGCATGTGGGGGAGGGAGGAGGGACAAAGGCTGCTGGGAGGTGGAAGAAATGTCCTTAGCAGACCCATGTCTCAACTGCTGTAAGAACACAGCCTTCAGAAAGCATGCCAGGCCAGGGGCACAGGGAGACTTACGGCGATGGCATAAATCAACAGAAAATAAACTGTGCACTTGGCAAGATCAGCTCTGTTAAGTCTGTGCTGTGATAAACAGAGATGTCCGACATGCCCCATGTCTGCCAGGTGCCATGTCTCAGAAATTCCTTGCTCTGTTAGACTTTGCAGAGGAATGAGGTGGGCTGGTGCTAATTCCTTTGTTATTAAAAATGGGGCCACATTTGTAGAGTACTTAATAGGTGCCAGGTGCTATGCTGCAAGGTTTTCTATCTATTAGCCCTGATAATCCTCACGACTGCTCTTTAGAGAGGGAAGACAAGGGAAGCTCGCTTACCTTCAGCTATGAAGACTCAATAAGGAGTGTTGATTCTTCTCGTGACTGCGTATCTGTGCAACTGGTTGAGGACCAGGACACACTGGGAAGAGTCCCAGAATCAACTGACCACAAAGTCTGAACATGATGTGCTTCTGAGGCCTTAAAAGCCCAGGGTCAGTCTCAAGACAGAGGGTCAGCTATTTCCTACCCAGGACTGTGATTCCTTCCACCTGCTCCGAATGGCGCTTCCCCTGTGTGTGGGCGCCGGGCAACCGTGCAGCACGGGCCAGAGGAGCAAGGGGTTACAGACTCGAGGCTCGCCAACAGGCCACCTGCGGCCAGTCCCGGCTCCTCCGCTGACAAGCTGTGGGACAGCAGACAGGTGCCTCAGCTACTTCAACAGGAAGTGGAAGTAATCGCACCTAGTTCACGGGGTGATGTGAGAGTGACAGGAGACAGTCACAGCACATGCCCAGCACATCACAGGCACTGAGTAGATGTGAGCACCCCTACGACAATGAGGTCAATCGGTGCAATGAAACACAGATGTGCACATGGAGCAGAGCACCCAGGGTTTGAGCAGAGAACATTTCCATCTGTGGCCCACACTCTTTGCCCGGATCCCCAGGGTGCCCTCTATTGGTTTGGCCTGCCCCACCCTCAGATTTTGCATCCTTTCATTTCCAGTGGTGTGCATCATTTTCAGAGGCCACTCTCCCCAGGGTGCATGGAAACAGGGTAAAGCAGCTTGGAGCTTACTCCCTCCAGGGTGGCCCTCAGTCGGTGACCACACAGGAGTGTGAAAGTCCAGCTTCTTCGCTTCAAGGTGTGACAAACTCCAAAGTGTTACTGGTGCTCCAGAGTCCCCACAGGATCAGGCTGAGGCTGGGATGTCCCCTGAAATTCTTGCCCTTGCTTCCCTTCTTCCCTTTCCCATCCTGTCCCCCACTTCTTTCCAGGTCTTGTTAGAAGCATCTCCTCAATGAACAACTTACACACGTGCCCTCATCTCAGGGCTTGCTTCTTTCGAACCCAGCCCAAGGTGCCACCTGGCTTCAGCTGGAATGCCCCACCTTCCCTGTGCACCTAGAAAATTCCTTCAGTACTCATTCAGGGCCACTCCTTCCATGAAGCCTGTTTTGACCTCCTCGGCCAGGTACTCTGAGCACACACACAATGCACACTGCACTGAGGGGTGTGTGTGTGCTTGCACATACATGGGCACGTGTGTGTGTTAACCAGTTAGGGCTGTGGAAGTCTGGAGGGTGAAAGTTTCCTCTTGTTCATACTGACTGGGGATACAATTAGTGTCTAGTGAAAGAATTCAATAGACTGGGCAACCTTGTTCTGAAATACAACCTTTCAGAGTGGTGCTCTCCTTGGATGCCAGAGAGTGCAGGTCCAGTGAGGGGTGCCGAGGCCACCAAGGGAAAATGAAGATGCACACTGGGGGAGTCCCAGGAACCCCACCCCTGATTCAACCAAAGCATTATTTCAATTTAGAAACAGGTTCTATTGTTTAAAAATAATAATAACGATAATCATAATGGTACCTGGAAACCTTTGATTTAGAGTAAGCTGGCCATGACTCGAGAGTTTGGGGGAGATTCACTTTTCATTTGGTTCACTCTCTCCTTAGCTGTCCCTTTACACAGTGATGGCCACTATTAACCAAGCACCCGAGTGGATGCGCCATGCAAGGAGCACTACACCGAGATGTCATCTCATCCCTCCTACCCTTCAGGACAGGTATTCCCTACATGCCACTAGCACCAGTCACCGAAGCTTCACTGTTGCAGATCTACTGTCCACTTCTGTCTCCTCTGCTCCCATTACTCCTGCCAGGTGACAGTCTCAGCCTTCTAACTAGCTCCTTATTTCCACCCATTCCCCCTACAATCCACTGTCCACACAGCAGCCTGTGATTTTTGCAGAATATTCATTGGATCATGCCATTCCCTGCTCAAAACAGAAGCTATTCATGGCCGCCCTTTGTAACCGCCCCCTGGTGTTACCTGGTGTGGACGCTGCCTATATCTTCCATCGCGGTTCCCGGCACCGCTCACCAGGTTCCTGCTGCCCTGGTCTTTCAGTGCCTCAAACGTGCCAAGCCATTTGGGTCTTCATACAGCTCCCCCCTCTCCAACTGGGACACTCTTCCCCATGCTTGGTAAGCTAATTCCTTCTCACCTAGCAGGTCTCAGCTTCCTTGGGGAAATATTCCTTTGACCCCCCTTCTAAAGCAGATTATTCCCTCGGAACTAGCCTTTGCTGGAAATAAAACCCTTATGTGCATCCTTGCTGGCTGCCCGCTGCCCATCAACTCCAGGAGGGTGGGACCATGTCTGGCCCTTAGCACGCCCTCAATATATATTCTTCAAATGAATAAACAAATAATGACCATTACAATACAGGACTCACGTGTTTGGGATTTTTCTCAATTCCTGATGTTCAAAGCTTAATCTCACATGTGGGATGGTGGGTGAGGAGAAAGAACTGCCTGCGCCTTTTACTGATGGTGCGAGGCAGGGATGGCGATGGCCTCTAACCCTCCTCTCAACCCACATCTCAACATAACTTGAGGTTCAAGGGGGAAATTCTAGTGTTGTATGGAACATGACTTCAAGTGTAATTGGCCATACAAATGGTAAAGAACAAGTCACGGTCTATTTCCTGATAGTAGAAACTGTAAACTTTACATCTAGAAGCAGTGCAACAAAGGAACAATAAGTGGCATCTTTTGGAGTGATCTTTGGTTGCCGTGTTAGAAAATGTCCCCTCTGGTCTTTGGCCGGGGTGGGAGGGCAGCATCAGGCACTGGTAGGAAGGGGCAGTTCACCTGCTGGAGGGCTGAGGAGATGCTCGGGTGTGCTGGGCAGTGGCCGGGCACCTGCCCTTTCTCTAGCAGCTTCCTATCGGCGTCGTTGAACCCTCTCAACAACTCCAGGAAGTGGAAAGCAGCTTTCCCATGTTACGGATGAAGAAACTGGGGCTCACAGAGCTTATCGGACATCCAAGGTCACACAAGATGCAGGGGAGATGGAATTTGAATCCAGAATTTTCTTCGGCTTCCTAAAAGGGCCAACACGGAATTGAGCCTAGAGAACATGACGTTGGACCTTGCTGTCCTGATCGATGAGTGCTTGACTGGGGAGGTTTGTTTAGAAGCAAAAGCTTGGCTGAAGCCACGAGGCTTCGTTCTGGGGTCTGAGCTAGACTGAGAAGGCAGAGTCCCAGCTGGAACGAGGGGAGCCGGGTTTGGTCTGAAGGAGCTGGCTGGCTTCACGGGCACCTGGGCAGCTTTAACAGAGATGCTTTAGAACAAGTCAATTATTTTCTTTCCATCCTGGATAGCTCTGCATTTGCCTGGGCCCTTTCATCCAAAAAGGCCCAGTGCCTTCCCACGTGACCGAGTGGAGCAGGGAGAGGGGGAAAAACACCAAGCCGGGAGCCAAAAATTTTGGATCCAACCCTTGTCTTGGCCACTGTGAGATCATGGGTGAGTCATTTCTTCTCCCCGGGTGTCGGAGGCCCTTCGTGCACTAGAAGAAAGGACTCGGTGGTCCTAACCCAGAAAGGGCACAATGGGATCTCTGGGGACTTGTCTCCCCATGAGTAGGGTAAGGGATGCTGATGGCATTTTGGGTTTCTTGGGGGAGGTGAAGTCCTCTCCTGTGGCAGAGGATTAAGGGCCCCAAACACGTGCCCTGTCATACCAGCAAGGAAGCATCGCTTGTTCATGCATATTATTTCTTAAAACAAAGCAAAGCAAAAAGCACAAACACGCCTCAGCCACCTTTGGACAAAGCTTTTCATGTTCTCTCCTTAAGATTGCAGCTTGCCCAGGAAACTGCCACCAAAAACGTGTTTACGTGATTCAACTAAGACCCTGGCTCAGGTGGGAGCTTCAAGAAGAGCCAGAGGTTGGGTGGCCCCATACTGACCCTCACTCTAGGAGGACACCCCCCTCCCGTGCTGGGGATTCCCTCCACCCCATGTGAGTGTCAGGTAAGGCAGGGCTCCTCCTCCCCACTACAGTGACCTGCTCTCTCTGGGGGTCCTGGTCCCCAGGGACAGGAGCCTAACCTCAGCAGCATCTTGACTCCCAAGCAGGAGGTGGAGAGAAGCCAGGGACAGCTGTGTCCAATGTGCCCAGGGTACCATGCTAGACTTCCTGTAGCTGGACCCAGCCTGGAACCCTCAGCTTGCTCAACCACTCTTGTATCTTCAGGCTACTTCTCCAGCCTTCCTGGCAGCTCTGAGAGCCACCACATAGCCTTCTAACCCATTCTGATTTTGCTGAAGCAAAACAGATAACGGTCTTCCCTGCTTGCACCTAAGATCTCAGTCTGGTGCACACTCCACATGGCAGTGGCTTACCCATTCGTTTGTGGACTTCCTTGTTTATCGTATATTCTGCCATTTGAAAATATCAAGGAAATACCAAGAATTCATGCAAGCTTCTTACACAGACTGAGAAAAGGGAGGCTGGGTCAAGTATCCCATAGTAACAGAGCCAATTCTATAAAGTCTTGGTTTGCCTGGAGGGAGTTTCTGGCCTCACTTGTCGGCAATGCTTCTTAAAATATGGGGTACTTGAGTCTTTTTCCTCATTTGTGGGCTTCAGTGGACAATTCAGCGGTCAGGCCCCCCCCAAACCCATCAATATCATCTGATACGTTTTTATGGCTGCATGAATAGGTATGAACGTCTCTGGAGCCTACTCAAAGTTTCCTTCTGAAGTACCTCTCTGAGATGAATTCTGTCTCTTTATAAGGGCCAGCTTTCCAGGGCACGATTAGCTATGTTCCTCTTGCTCTTTATTTTTATTATTTTTGTGGGCCCCAACCAGCATTTTCTGACCTCCCCCCTATTGCCCCCTACTTACTCCCTGAAAAGTATTAATAAGTAGAATTGGGTTGAATATGAAATTCAACATAATATTGGCACCTTGCAGCCAGCTCTCTCATTCTGTAGTCACACAAATCTCACCTGGAATTCTCAGGTTTGGGTCTGTCCGAAGCCAGGAAAGGTTGTTGTGGTTGGTCTAATGCACTACCTGCGAAGCTCTCTGGAGCTAGCCATTAATAAATAAGGCAAATGCCTCACGAATCTATTATATATTTCTATCCACCCAAATGCTCTGTAAAGCACTGCTTGGACCATGGCGTAAAAGATACAAAGGATTACAGGAAAATTATTTGATTTCCCTACCAGTTAAATTTACCATCGTATGCACATTACATGGCTAAAAATCAGATTGTTTTCCTCTTCTCACCCTCCCCTGCTTGATACCAGAGGCGAGTACATTTCCTGTTCCTTCCAAGGGCATAACAGTTTGGTGCTTAATCTAAAATCTTGTGAAATTTTGCCTGACTTAAATTTGGTGGCTAGCCTCTATGGAAATTCCCCTTCAGACGGATGGTTGCCAGGGAGCCAGGCGTTCAGAAGAATTACACAGGAAAGAACATGTTTGTTCTAAAAAGGCAAACCTTCCTACTCAGAAAAGATTTTTTTTTTTTCTGCCAGGAAAGTTGAGAACAACAGACTGCAGAACTTCATCTCAATTCATGGATTGAAAAGACAAAGTCATGGAAAGAAGGGAGAAGGGACATTGTGGGATCACTGTGTATGTTAAATTTTTCTTGGGAGCACTTAAAAAAATAAAATAAAATCCAGCCTCTTCCCAAGAACTCTTGATAATGAAAACATCACCAAAGTGCTCAACATGGAACAGTAATTAATGGACGTGGCATTTTGGGGGAGTACAGATGACTCAGAAGCCAACTACGGGATGTTAAGCAATGTCTTCCTGGATCCCACAGCTTAGTCCTCTAATTGAAGGCAAGTTGCCCAGTGATATTGTTTTCATCTACACAAGGGATTCCATGTGTAGAAAACCTGTCAATTACTCCCATTAGCTCTTACTTGGTAACACTGTGGTCTACCAGAACCTTCTAACGCTCTCATGTGGGGCATGTATTACATAATTCTATAAAACTTTTTGACCAGAACTATGACAATGAGCAGGGGACCCCCTCTCCCTTTCATTTCCTAGCTGAAAGCCAGTTAAATGGCCAGGAGACAGGGAGGAAAAGGTAAAAGCCAACTCCAAACATTTGATCTGCCAGAAAAACTGATCCTAAGTAGTGAAGAACCCAGCATGATTCCCTTCAGTTTCTGTTATCGAAATCAGTTCTCGGACAACTTCTCCATGTGGATAGTGCAGTAAAGGTCCACATGTGACACTCCTTCCCTCCCAAACTTGCTGACATTCTTGTCTCTTGCTCACCAGAAACAGAAGCAGGACTGAGATTTTATGGAAGGGTTGGGAAGGATTTATGTTCTATATGAACCCTTCCCGACCCTTATTAAGAATGGACTTTGGTCTGATCCCCACTCTGACATTTTGACATGTGGTGTCTCCATTGCTTTCGGAGAATAAGTGAACAATCTAAGTACGTAATCTTTATGAATGTATATGTTTGCAAATTTCTCACAGCAACATGGACTCTTCCAGAAAAGGGTAAGTCTCCCTTGAGAGAAGCCCAAATCCATGGAAAGGGGGAGCAGAAAGGCAGTACTGTTGCACGGCTCACTGGCAAAAGCAGTTCCTCAGCTGCTGTCTCCCCTTCCATTCCCCCAGGATCTGAGTGTGGGTGTCAAGCAAAAGATGAGCCCTCTCCGCTCCCCCAGGAACAACAATAAAAGGCAGTAAAATTCCAAGGCCACATTTTCCCTCCAGCCTCTCCCACACCCCCACATCTGAACCTCGTGGTTCACTGTCCCCTGTCTCTGAGACCTGCACGCCAACTGCACTTGGTGAATGAGACAGGGGTAGGTAGAGGGTGAAAGAGAAGTTTTTAGGTCTTGGCAGTTCGGATGTGACCTCTTCAATTTATTCAACTTGTTTTTAAAACAGCCAGTGTTTACCCATGGAGAAATGCGATTGGGAAGGCAGGCGAGGTTTCAGGGAAAGGTCTAAGAAAGATAAAAATAGTCCTGGCTTCAGAGTGGAAATCTAAGCTCTATCAAGGGTCCTTCCAGATTATTTTTCCTTTGGCCAATCATAGTGGGAAACTTTCACATAACGATGGCATCCTGAAGAACAATGCTATTATAATAAGAAAAACCACAGAAGTTCTCCCTGGGGACCTGGAAGCCAAGGCAGGCACAGTCTGGGGTCTACCACAAACCCAACATGTTGGCTCAGAGACTTGTCTTTACCCTCAAATCCCAGCTCCAACTCACCCATCTTCCCTCACTCCCTGGGGAGGGCTGTCCCGGGGAGGCTGACTCACCGTCATCTCTTCTGGGTTCCCGTTGGCTATTTCCACCACCCTAAGGGCAGGATCCACCTTCGCCTTGGCTCGGGCCATGAACTGGATAACAGACGAACTGTCCTGTCGAGGAAATAGCACAACTTGCTGTGAGATCCTTTCAAGGATCATGGCTGGGACTGGGCAGAACTGAAATTCCAAGATTCCACGAAGCCCATACAAAAATTTTATCACTGAACTAGATACCTCTGCATCCCAGGCGCCCACATAAACACAGACTTACAGGGTCTTTTTTGAGAATTCTTTCAGATCATAGTGGATGCTGAGAAATTATGGAATTTGCCAGTAATCAACACATGTAAGCTTTTGTGCTGTGGTTTGCAAGTGGTAAGAGCCAGATATTTGGATGTTGATATTGACATGTTCACAAAGAGTTGAGGATAAATAAAGCTGTTTAACTGTATGCAACAAATCTAGGCCTGGCATTCTGCAGAAGGCATCTGATCTGCATTTTACAGGCATCTTCCTGCCCTGACCACATCCCTCAAACCCTTCATGAGAGTTATTTTAACTCCTTCTTCGCTCTTAAATGAAGTTGTTTTGGGGTTAAAGCCAGCTAACATTGAAAGAGGGTACCTGATGGAGAGATGAGGAAGGGGGAACATCTGGTTTATAAATTAAGCCTAAGGAGAAAGGGGACTGGAGTGGGGGCACATCTAAGTCTTAGGAATTGCCTACCATCCTTAGGCAGTCAGAAGCCTTGCTGTGGGCTCTGATTCAGAGCCCCCAATCCAAATAATGAGAAAATGTCTCCAAAGCAGGGATGGAGAAGCAATTTGGAAGAAGACAAGGATTGGCAAAACTGTGGCCTAGGGAAGAGCCAGAGGTACAGGTGGTGCTGTACTGATCACGGAGCGAAGGGGCAGCTTGGCTTCCATTGCAGGAAAAGAAGGCAGAGAACTGGCATATTTGGCATTCCACCGTGGGGATGGCTGGGCACTGCCAGGCTGGTGTCTTGTGGTACACTCCCCCCCACACATCTGCTCAGCTTGCCTGCCATACAAGGAGGCTCACACTCAGAGGCCAGTTTTGACACACTTCTGGCCAAACCTACAAAAAAAATAGGAACGTGGAAGACTCTACAGAAAACAGTTCCAATAGGGCCCTTTGCTCATCTCTGCCAAAGAAACCACAAAGACCTTCCTGGGCTGGCACACGAGGATGGCAGTTTGTGTACTTTACCTGGGAGTCATGCACAAATTATTGTTCTTTTTTCAAAAAACCATAAAACATACTTTATACGCTTCTGGGAAGCTTGTCATTCAAAGGAATGGCTCCAGTTAGCTCACTTTAAGCAGTACATAATTTTGTATGCAAATAATCTTTTAACAATTTAACAGTTTTATAAATTTGTGGTTTTATGTATCGGGGAATACTGTATTTTCAATCTTGAATAATAATAATCTTGGATGTTAATAATGATAATAGTAACAATAATGATGATAATTGTCAAAGTTAAAGGCCGAGCAAACCAGGAGCCTGGTATGGGACAGCCCCCCCCGTGGTTACAGAATCAGTGAAGAAAGCCTTATGGACTAGAAGAAGAACATTTTCAAAGAAATCTGAATCCTCTGATAATTTTAAAAATCAGATCCTACATTTCAAATGCAAACTTGTTAAGGTCAAAACAATAAAACCTCAAATTCCCTTGTCTGGGGCCAGATCTTGAGGTCAAGAGGAAAATAAACACAACTGTAGGCCCAGACAAGCCACAAGGCTGGCGCTGCTCCACATCCTTAGGGAGGCCTGGAGCCACGCGGGCTTGACTCCCCGAGGGAGGCTGTAGCTGGCTTGGGGGTGACCAGCGCTCTGTCTTTCAAGCTCCAGGAGCAGCTGGGGCCCCATCTGGCTTCCAGGCCAGCTTCGTTCTACGCTTTCCTCTGCACCTGGAGTTTCTGCTCGGTTCTACTGAAAGCGCTCTCGGAGAATGACCCTCCAGGGCCTCATATGACACCCTACAGCTTTCCGCTCTCTTGTCTGGGGCTCTACTGGTCTGGCTGGCCCAGGGGGACAGCAGTCACTGGGACATATTCCTCAGCAAAAGGTTGCCAGGAGAGAAATGTGGAAGAACCAGGCTGCAGAGCTGCACACAATTAAATTAAGTGCAAATGACTGAAGTGCAAGCAGCAGTCTCTGCACAGAGGGCAAAGGAGACATCAGAGTGGCTTTGGGCCATCAGTGCCAACATCAGGGCTCTGTCGATAGTGGCAAATGTGGCACAGGCAATGAAACCGTCTACAGTGCCATTTGTCAAGAAGATGGACAGGACAGGTAAGTATGCACAATCATAGTCCTTCCAACCTGACCTGGGAACTCATGCCAGGAAGTTACGTCCTGTGACATGGGCCTTCCACGCTCCCTTCTGGAATCAGAGGATAGCCAGTGGTGCTTAATTCATGCCTGGTCCTCCTCTAACACTGTCCTTTATAACGGGAGAGCTACAACAGGGAAGTGCTACCGTGTGAGCCCAAGTTGCCCCCAACTGGTTTCCTTCCAGAGCAAGCCAGGGAAACCAGGACTCTGCAGAGCTCTCCTCGGCTGTGTGGGGGCTGTAACAGCTACAGATAGACAATGGAAAAGCATCCGCAATGCCTGCACCTTCTCAGGTCAGCATGTTACTGCTGTGCCTATTTAAAAATAACCATGCAGTGACTTTTCTAAGGATATTTATTCACACATTGATAGGTTTATATAGATTAACACATTCATTCTTTCCAAAGAAAAATAAATAGAATCCCTGTGGCTAACATGCATATTTTGTTTTATCTTCACATGCAATTATTTTTATAGCAACTTGTTGGAAGTGGCCTGTCATGCTCAGTAGCTCTTATCTTAAAATAAATCATAGTAAATTTGTATGATTCTTCAAGGGCCGCCATTTCACTGATTGAGGTGTTTTTTATGAACCACTTTTGATAATCTCATAACAACAAAGTGACCTGAGGTTAAAAAGCTGGGCTTTTCTGAAACAAGGTGTCATGTAAACTAGGGTCAAATCCGGCCCTCTGACTGTTTCTATAAATAAAGTTTTATTGGAACATAGCCATGCCCATTCATTTGAGTGTTGACTATGGCTGCTTCCACAATACAATGGCAGAGTTGAGTAGTTGCAAGACCTGTAAAGCCTACAATATTTACTACTGATTCCTTACAGAAAAGGTTTGCCAACCCTTGATCTAAAGTGTGGTCCCCAGCAGTATTGGTGTCACCTGGGAGATTGTCAGAGCTGCAGAATCTCAGGCTATACCTTTGAGGAATCTCTGTTTTTTGTTTTTTTTTTTTTTTAACAACTCCAGATGATTCTGATGCAAACTAAAGTATAAGAAACTTAAATGTGCAAACAAAACACCTGAGGAACTTATTAGATGCTGATTCAGTAAGTCTGGGATGGAGCCCAAGATTCTGCACTTCTAACAAACTCTCCTGATGCTGCTGCTGCTGGTCCTCGGACCACACTTTGATTAGCAAGGGTCTGGTATTTTCCTTGGCATCACCTAGCCAGAAAAGTTTTAAAAGGGGCAGCCAGAGTGTCATGAAGAAACCAGTTCAAATGCTTTTAAATGCATGCTGAGGAACAGTTCCTTAGGACTTACCTTCTTGAGTATTTCTGTGTTCAGCAGCATGTATATGTCTATAGTACGACTTTCTTCTTTAGCAAGAGCACTAAGGTTACAGTGCATTGTTAGGCAAGAAATTCCTGGTTTTTCACAGTCCTTAGAAGAAACAGCAGAGAATTATCAAATGGTATTAGGAAGAAAGATAAATTCACAACACTTTATAGAGCAGCAGGGCTCCATGAGCTTCTCTGTCTATTCTGGTGACTAAGGAAATTCCAGGCAGAGGAAAGCCATAGGAAGATGCAATCACTCTTTCTCACCACCAGAGGGCATTGGAGGGATTCCCCACCTGGTGGACACCAAAGGCTGCCTTCAAGTCAAGGGACACTGGGAGAAAGTTGCTCCCTGTTTTATCCCACCAAAAAATTGGATTTCACAAGGAGAAATAATCGCTTTTAAAAAGAAACACATTTACATTCTGTATTCTGAAAGCATTCTTACGAGTTTGAACATAAGACATATCTCCTACGTTATGTAATTTCTGCCTGTGCAGTGGCAAATACACTCTCATGCCCATTTTTAGGGAGGGCAAATCACAGCAGTAAGAAGCCATGTGACTCTCGCTCAAGAAAACGCATAAGTTACAAAAGGAATGTAAATTCCAAATTTAAGTTATAAAACAGGTATTTTTTTTCTTTTGTAATGTAGGATCCAAAATGTATATTATATATTTCTTTGTGATGTTTCACATATAGGGTAAAATTTTCAGCCAGACACAGAATCCTAATTATCAAACAATAGATGTCACCATATCTAACAATTCTAAGGGCTTTTAAAAATAGATGTATTATCCTTACTATGTACATGAAAAAAATCTCACTGTTTCAAGTGGCAAGCAGTCACACTTCTCTACGGGAGAAGAGTGTGAGGAAGGAAATGACACACATGAGATATGCCTGGGCTGAAATGAGGAGCTAAAGAAATATGACCAAAGATATAGAGAAAGGAGGGTTTAGACGAGTATTAGGATTCCATCTTCAATACCTTCACTTAAAAAAAAATACAGTAAATAGAACAAATCCAAAGTGTACATCTTTATAAATTTTTACTTATGTTTATACCTGGAGAACCACCACCCTAAGATGTAGAATATTTCCAGCACCTGGGCAGGTTCCCTCATGCCCCATTCTATCAGCATTCCTCCAAAAGTAACCACTATCCTGACCTCCATCACCACTGATTAGTTTTTGCTATGTCTAAGCTTCTTATAAGTGAAATATTATAATATGTGACTTTTTTTTCTCTAGCTTCTTTCACTTAATATTATGTCTGTGAGATTCATTCATGTTGTTGCGTTAGCAGTAGTTTGTTACTTTTCATTGCTATGTAATATTCCAGTGCATGTATATATCACAATTGTTTACTCATTCTCCTGTTCATGGATATTTGGATTGTTACCAGGTTTTAGCTATTGTACGATTGCTGTGAACCTTCTTGCCCATGTCTTTTGGGACACATGAGCACTCATTTTTCTTGGGGATATACCCAGGAGTGAAATGGCTGGGTCACAGGATACATGTTTTAGTAGATACTGCCAAACATTTTTCCAAAGTGCTTGTATAAGAATCATCATTCTTATTTAGACTCATACTGGTTAGAGAAACATTTGACTTTGCACTTCATGGGTTGCAAAGATTTTCCTTTTGCAAGACAATAGAATTTGGATTGTAAATTTAGCACTTTGAGGCTGGGAGCAGTGGCTCATGCCTATAATCCTAGCACTCTGGGAGGCCAAGGCAGGAGGATTGCTTGAGGTCAGGAGTCTGAGACCAGCCTGAGCAAAAGTGAGACCCTGTCTCTAACAAAAATAGAAAAAATTAGCCAGGCATGGTGGTGCATGCCTGTAGTCCCAGCTACTCAGGAGGCTGAGGCAGGAGGATCATTTGAGCCCAGGAGTTTCAGCTTGCTGTGAGCTACGATGATGCCACTACAGGGTGGCAGAGACTCTTTACCCCCACCGCCCAAAAAATTTAGCACTTTGATTGAAACCTCAGACTGAAAACTATAAGTTGACCACAGTCTTTGTACCTTTATAATAAGTCAATTGATTAAAACCAGATTTGAGAAATATTAAATATCAAATAGAAAACTGGCTTCTAACCTCAGACTTGTCTTCCTAGTAAGGACCACCCATGTTACCCCAGCCACTAAGCAAATCCTTACCAAGACTTTTCTTCCAGACTTTGTGAAGAAAGCAAATATCGTGTGGAAGATATTTTCTTGTTCTTGAGGGATGATGCAGGGGGTTGGGTTTTTCTGGAAAGAGCAGTTTCCCTTCTCTTGGCCCACCTGCAAATGAAGAGAGGCCTGTCAGAGTGGTCGGTCCCAAGAATGGATCATGATCCCAGAGTCCCTTACTGCCACGGCAGGAGCAGTGGAGCCCGGATTCACATTTCCCCCTCGTCCATTCTCCAGTGGACCACAATGGCTGAAAGGCAGAAGTTATAGCATCAACAGGGCCACGTAATAGAAAATGTGGATCTTAAGACCCTAAATAATTAAGATGAGATGGCACACAACATGGAAATGAGATGCGACTAGGAAATAGTAAGGCTTAAGGAACAAAATAAACCTTACATTCCATGTTTCCATTTACAAACATGCTTATAGCAATTCTTGTCTGGATTAGGAAAATGAGACTCCAGTCACTTGCCAACAATCACAGAGTCAAGGACCCAGGTCCTGAACTCAGGTCTTCTGAGACCAAGCCTTATGGATGATCTACTGCCAGAGGTTTTCAAACTATTCCATGGGGCTCCCAGGGTGCAGTAAAACCCCTTAGGAGTCCTCCCAGAGAGAGAGAACTGGCAGCAAGCAGGACAGCCCTGGGTCCAAGCAGAGCTTCCACCACAAACGATGGCATATAAAACTGGGGTTCTGCTACCAAAGAAATAGCTGAACCACCACTGCACTGAGCCAGACAGGACCTTCTATGCCCAATGAGCTCTTGGTGAGTTATCTGATTTTGCTTCTGACAGCAACGGCAATGGTGCTGAGCAACACCAACATTAACAACAAAACAGTGTGTAGCCTTTCAAGTTGGTTTTCTTAAGAACAGCACTCTTTTTGATGCCTAAACTAAGGAACTGTTGAAAAAACTAAATCTTTCTGTATCATCATATCATATTGGTTGTAGCTGAAGACTGGACAGAATGTGAGGTAAGACCAGAAAATTAATAATTTGGAATTCATAATTCAGTGTGTTTACAATCCCATCGCTAACCAGAATCATCTGTTTCTTTAATGTCCTTGAATAAAACATAGTGTGTTTGAATATATTCAAGAATGCTTCAACTTTTCATTTGTGGTAAACAGCAAGGTTTAAAGTTTTTACATGAAAATTCTAACTTAAGCTAATACTACTAATCCGTTAATAAAGAACTATGAAACAAGACCACTGAAATGTGCTCAATTCATCTCTATTTTGTCTTTGATCTGAACACGTTCCAGTATTCACCATATATGTCTGAAAATAAGGAGATGAAGGTTTATTTCCTCAAATTAACCAGTAGAAAACAGAATATTGCCTTTAAAAGTTTCTCATAGTTTGGGACTTACTGTCCTTTAAAAGTCTCTCATAATTTGGGACTTTCTCAGTTACTTTATTTGAACTACAAAATTTGGGGAAAACAGTTTACCCTGAAATGGTCTCGATCAACATTGGTTTTGGATGATTTTAAAGGTCATTACAGGGAAGTTATGGAAATGAGGCAATGAGCTTTAATGTATATTTAGTGATTATTCCCTGGGTGCAATTGTTGAAAGTTGTGATAAATATTTGAAAGCTGATTTTGGAAAGCAATACGTAAGTTGATTATGTGGTGAGGAGCATGAATATTCAGTTGTAAGAAAAATGAGAAAAATAACTGCTATAATGTTATGCAAATAGGTATCTGTGTATTGCAATAAAATTTCAGCATCAAATAGCACCAAACATGGATTCACAAAAAGTTCTGCATCTCTTATAAACCAGACAAACTGAAGATGCTATATTCTGGAAAATTACTGACTAAAAAAGTGGCCTCATAAGGATATACATTGATCTCAAAAGATACACATTTGAATAAAGTTATTTCATGAAACGTGAGAATGAAAAGAGAGTAATATGATGAATATATTCTTATATGATTTTAAGTATGCAACTACATGATTGAGTTAAACATTATAGGTAGATAGTTGACTATTTAATTCATTTTTCCTAACTTTTCTATTGAGGTAAAATTCACGTTCATTAAAATGCATAGATTTTAAGGATTTGTCTGATGAATTTTGATAAATGAAATCACCTAGTAACCACCACCCCCATGAAAGTACAGCACATGTCCATCACTCCAGAAAGTTCTCTCTAGCTCCTTTCCAGTCAATTCCCACCCCCTACCTCAAATGCAACCACAGTTCTGAGTGCTAGTAAGTTGGCAAAAAAAAAAAAATTGTTAAATTTACCTCATTAGGAAAGTAGGAGATGTGCTATTTGGGGCTTACTCTGTATTTAGGCATGTATAGTATATTGCGGATGGAAGACATTTATGTTCACTGGGCATTTGAGAATATGAACGTGCATGCTCATGCTCTTAATTCCCATCATTTTTTCACTCTGAAGCGTGGGGGTCTCTACATCCCCCGTTTGTCTTCTGGAGTGGACATCTGCTGACAGGCCACTGGAAAATGATCTTCTTCAGCCGTGTGGCATGCACGTTCCTGTTAAGATGACCAGGCCTGGCCACCCAAACACATTCGGTCTGGGTTTAGAGAAACAGAACCTCCCAGTCTTGCAGGACACATGCATCCCTAATTAAAATCAAGGGGAGGGGGTAGAGTTCTTCCTTGCTCTGTGAATTGGGGCTTCAGGTTTCCAGGCAGGGAGAGGAAGCTCGGAAGCAGAGTCCCAGCCCAGCCAGCTTCACAAGTGTGCTTCCGGTGTGAGGAGCTGGTGCCATCATCTGGCCACAAGACGCCCACAGAGAGGGGCAAGGGGCTGGGAATGGCAGGGCCAGGGCCTCAGTGTCAGCTCCGAGAGCCGCAGTCGTGGCTCGGAACTCAGTTTTCCTCTTCCACTGGGAGCTTCTGGGGTGGCCTGTGAACAGGGTAATGACGATGGTGTGATGTGATGCGATGTGACACTTAATCTGCCCCCAGTGGCATTTGGAGATGGGAAGTGGAGACTGAGTCGGCGGTGAATGAAAATCTTGGCCAGTTGTGCTCCCGACTGTGGTTACACGGGAATCACTTCAATCGGGGAAAGCAACGTCTTTCTGGGAGGTTCAGGGTGGTCCCCTTTCAAAGGGAGACTGAAGGTTGCTGGTGCTTCAGGAGTCAGATTCCGACCAGCCAGTCCTGTTGTAGAGGCTCCCTTGGCTAAAACTCAGCAACTCAGTGCCTGGCCAGGGTCATCGGAGGTGTGTGTGGGGGGAGGGGGCTCTTCTGTGTGTGCTGCATACACATGAATGTGACAGCCACAATAACAACACTTGACGCTTAGACAGCCCTTGCTGTGGGCCAGGCTCTCGGTGCATTTCACGTATTATCATTCGGTCCTCACAACAAGCCCCCGAGGCAGGTGCTATTACTATTCCCATTTTACAGATGGAGAAACTGAGAGGCAAGGGGAGATCAGATGATCACCAGAGGTCCCCCAGCTAGCAGGCCGCCGAGCAGGATTAAGGCACAGCCTCCAGCCCCAGAGATCTGCTTACAACCATTTCCCCAAACTGCCTCTCAGGCAGAGGCTGAGGACGGGGCTGGCGCGGGAGTCACAGGGGAGAGGAGGTGGAGGGAAAGCATCCCTTCCTCTTCCTACCCTCATCAAAGGAATGGAAACACTAGCTTGGAAGCCTGCAAATCCCAGAGTCCTCCAGTCTGACCCATGTCTGCCACGGCGGCAAAAAACTGACTCCTGCCCAGGCTATGGAGGTAATAGCGCCTGCTGGCCGGGAGGCCAGGCTGTTCCGTGCTGTCTCGTGGGCTGGAAGGAAACAGAGTGTTGTTTCTGGAAGACAGCTCCAAGATCACGCGGTCCCGTGGCCTTAGCTGACAGATAAGGAACCGAGTTCAGAGACTTGTCCAAGGTCACGTGGCTGGTTGCTGGCAATGCCAGCACCCTGTGAAGGAGTTCTGTGCACAGGTTGCTCTTATGAACACTCAACGGTCCCCGGCTTCAGGCCTAGCTTTGCCTCCTAACAGTTGTACCAATACAGGTCTCTGGGGCCTCAGTTTTCTCATTTATAAAATTAGGATGTTGGCCTACGTGGTCACTAAGGTTCTCCTCAGTTGCTAATTCCATACCTCATGGGCTACTGTGTGTTTTCATTAAAGGATGAGGTCTCCTAATTTCATTAGGCAGATAAATAATTACTGACTACCCAGCCCTCACAACTTGATTTTTTTTTTTTTTTTGAGACACAGTCTCACTCTATCACCCATGCTAGAGTGCTGTGGTGTCTGCCTAGCTCACAGCAACCTCAAACTCCTGGGCTCAAGCGATCCTTCTGCCTCAGCCTCCTGAGTAGCTGGGACTACAGGCATGCGCCGCCATGTCCGGCTAATTTTTTCTATATATTTTTAGCTGGCCAATTAATTTCTTTCTATTTTTAGTAGAGACGGGGTCTTGCTTTTGCTCAGGCTGGTTTCAAACTCCTGATCTTGAGCAATCTGCCCACCTCGGTCTCCCAGAGTGCTAGGATTACAGGTGTGAGCCACCAAGCCGGGCCACAACTTGGTTTTAAATGCCCTCTTTGCTCAAAGCTAAGGGGAAGTAATGCTTTCTTCACGTGCTGCAGACAACCCAAGCACTACCCAGCCCATGTCCAACACTGCTGTTTCCTTGGCTGGCCAAGGACTCTGGCCATTGCCCCCTGCTCGTCTTGGCCCACTCACTCCTCAGGGACTACCACGCTGTCTGAGTCTAAATGCTTCTTGCAACACAGCTGCTCATCTCCCTGGACCTCTGGGAGCTGGGCAAAGTCCATGGCTGTTGGCACTTGAACAAAAGGACTTTACCAGGCATACAAACGAGGACAAGAGGATGTGGGAGATGGTGTCGAGGCTGAGCTTTGCCAAGGCAGCTATTGAGGGTTTCCTGTTGGCATCGTCCTTCCCACTACCTCGACCCCAAAGAAAATATTGTGCAGCTGAAACCAAGAGGTGGTGGTGATCTGGGAAACTGTCAGGAGCCCTGGTTGTGGGAGCCCAAGGAGTCGGCATCCCTTGGTGGCAGAGCCTGGGTCAGCCTCGGTCAAGAGAGTCTTTGTGGTCAGAAGCTGCCACAGTTCCAGGCCTGTCAGAGGATGAAGTGTCCCTAGCTCACTCTAGGAGGTCTGGCAAGACCTCACTTCATGAAATAGTGGGTTTGAGGCATGGATCAGGGCTGATTCCACAGTTAGGATACTAAAAAGGAGAGTCTATCCTTTGCTGTAAATGTTATTGTCATCTGCCACCAGGTGGAAGAAAGACATCTTTTGCTAAAGACTCTCTAGGCTGAGGTGGTCTGATAAAGGGGGTGGAGAAAACAGGGCACTTCCATGTTGTAGGCTCAGGAGAGGGAACGACATCGGGCACGTCTAAGAGTTGTTTGCTGACCTAGAGCAAGATCAAGGACACAGGTCTCCCCCCAGGGCCATAGAACAGAGCAGCCCTAATACAGTCCCTTGTCCCTGGGCCTGACATAGGAGAGACAGAAAAGTCCACTGATCTTTTCCCTAAGTCTCATGTCCCAAGCACATCACTCCGGGAGCCAGTTCTTGTTGCTTGCGGTCCCATCTCTAGACTGAGTTCAGATATAAGTGGGAATATTAATTAGGTGCTTTTCCAAGAGCTACGGCATACATTGAATCCTTACACCTGTACGTGATGGGCTCTATTACCAGGAGGGTGATCATATGATTTATTGTCCAAACTGGGACACTTTTGAGAGTGAAGTTGGGGTGTCACCCAGACAGAGACATTTATCAGGGATGTGTCAGGTAAACTGTGGCATCTGGTCTCCTTAATTTTCACACCCATTTTACAGATGAGAAAACTGAGGCCCAGAGAGCTTAAGTAAGCTATCATGCATGTACCTGTAAACTCTGAATGTGTGAGAAATACATCTCCAAAGTCTCCACCAGGATGTTCCCTGCCCCATTCCATCTTCCTCGCAACCAGGCTACACAGCTGCTGTTCCATATACTGAGGCCCAAACGCACCCTGACCACCATCCACTGTTTATCCATTTGCAGCCCCTCAGAGCACATCTCCTGCTGTGATTACAAAACTTGTCAACAAATTTCTCCCTCCACCAGGAAGTTAGCACCATCGCGATCTGACTCAGAGGAGGTGACACTTCAGGTGGATCTCGAAGGATAAAGAAAACTTCTAGAGAGTTAATGGAGGACGGGGAAGGGAATTCCAGGCAGAAGGGAACAGTATGTGCAAAAGCATGGCGGTGCAAATAGTAGAGTTGACTCTACTAGAGAGTCTAGGAGTTCTACATGAGTCGAACGGTGGATGAATGTTGGGTAGTAGTAGTCAGAAATGAGGCAGGAGAAGTGGGCCTGGACACGGAGGAGGGCCTTGTAGGGGTAGGGGTGGTTACCCTGAAGGTTGTGGGAGCAAGGGAAGGCTCCGAAGCAGGAGAACGTGTGATCTGGGCCATGTGGATTAACATGCGGCATTCTTAGTATATTTTTAACAGGCTGAAGCATACATGTCTCCTTTCTACCAGTATCAGACCCATCTCTTGACCACACTCCAGCTGGCTGGGGTCCCAGGAATGGGGAGGGTCACTGAAGTGCCCTTGGCTTGATGCTCCTTGAAGCAGTGCACAGTCAATAAAAGGGAGATGGAAGATTAATTAGCAGAGGAACAAACTCAATGACAGCTGTACTCCCCATGAGCCATGCATGGAGTCATCACCAATGTGGTTTTGGGGTAGAAAAAACTAAAAGCTATGATCTAAAAGCTGTGTTTGTTGAATTGACTTGGATTAAAGAGGGCATCGGTTCATTTTTGAATAACATGTGTTTCGTGTTAACTCACATTTCTGTGTTAATCGTTGACTTTATGTTCTCTGTTACATCCCTGGGCCACTTTGCCATATCATGTTACACCAGTCACAGCTGATGGCAACTGGGTAAACATGGCCCGTCCCCGACTGACCGCCTGCCTCTCTGAAGTCACACACTCAAAACCCAGAGAACGTTTTGCATGCCTACTTTGCTAATTCAATTACCTATCGCCTACTCTGAGAACCAAGGTACAAGAAGACAGCGAGTCCCTATTCTGCCACGGGAGACTGAACATTTACCACGACGGCTGTGGTGATGCTAATTTAAGGACTTGAAGGTTTTAAATACAAATAGTACTTAGCAGTGACTGAGAAATGATACCAACTGGTTAAGGAGGCCTACTTAAGATGTCTAGCATTAGAAAGATAAATAAGATAGCTTCATGTTATCCATTTAGCAAAATGCAAACTGTGATTCCCTGTTGCTTACAGTCTTACAGAGCCCTTCAAATCATATCTGATGTTAAATCACATTGCTGTGATTTACTATTATTTCTTGGTATTGACCAAAGAACAGTAAAAGAGGACAATATTTTAATAATAAATCCTAAGGCAAATAGTTTCATGTATCACCACTCATTTCAAGTCTTGTAACAATACAGACCTAGAATAACCTATAAGGGGTGGAAGCTTCTCCATCCATTTGCTCTGATTTTTCCATTGCGATGACACTGTTTCAGCACAGAGAAACAATGATAACAACCTCAGATAGTTCCTTATTTCAAATACGCCTAACTCTAAGTTACGAATGTATCTGAAATGTTGAGAACACAATTTGGTGTGTGTGTGCACCACACCATTTGAAAGTAATGAAAAGTTCTCAAAGGCATCCGATGGTAGTCCTTCTGAAGAGTGATGGATTCCTTTGCTTTGTGAAAAGGGACCTCTTGCTTAGCAGTTTGGCAAGTTCTGATTTTCACCTTTATGCGTAGTTAGAGGTTCCGAGGTATTTATATAAATACACAAAAATCCAAAGAGGAAAAACGCTGTGATGATCACAACCAGAGCTAAGTTAATATGAGGCTCTAGCTTTGGACGGTCCCTCCTAGCTTCACTGCTCAAATGAAGGGCCAAATGAAGAGCTCAAATAAAGAGTTCTGCTTTTGAACTGAATGGGGTAAACAAAAGCACCTAACAGCCACCAGCGATAACAGCCCACACAAGACCTGCAGAGCTGGGGAGGGAGCAGGAGGAGCAAGAAATCAAAGAATGACCCAGTGTCGTAATTTATTTTATATTTTAAAATAACTAGAAGAGTAAATATGGAATGTTCCCAATGCAAAGTAATGATAAATGTTTGAGGTGATGGATACCCCAATTACTCAGATCTGGTCATTACATATTATATGCTTGTATCAAAATATCACCTGTACCCATAAATATTTACAATGGTTAAGTTTCCATAAAAATAAAAAATAAAAATATTAAAAAAATTAAAAAGTTAAAAAAAAAAAGAATAACAGAAAGTAAAAGAGCATGACTTTAACTCCAGATGTCTTCTCTCTTTCTAACTGAAAACTGTCTTCTAAGTAAAATACTTGCTTTCTCCAATCCCTTCCCCATCCCTTAAGGCAATCATCATTGTGAAAAGTTGTACCGGGTCTGAAAAGGTCAGGGTGTTAGCGAAACCAAAACTGACACGGAAAATGAAGAGGCCAAGCCTCAAAACCAGCGTTCCGGAGGAAAGGGAGAGCGTGATCCATTGTACGATTCTGATTTCTATAGGAGCCTGCCATTATTTCAGGAGCACTTTCACTTGTCGTGATAAGAGCCAATGAACTCTGTTTCTATCAGCTTTAGAGAGCATGGCTAAAACAGTCCCCCTCCTCCCCCACCACTTCCTCTGCGTGTTTCAGGCCAACATGCCGGAACGTCAAGAGTGCAGGACACCACTAGGCTGCTCTGTGAAACAGAGGATGCCCTTAAATTAATTGACGCATAATCAGAGAAGGAGAAGTCCCCCCAGATGGGGCCCACTTCACAAGCAGGGGGATGGCCTTTTACTGGAGTTCAAGTGATGCAGACGGGAAGGAGTTTCAGAGACGCAGTGACACAAAAGAATTTCCAGATGCGGTCAGATTCTCTTTAGCCAGAAAGCAAGACATAAGTATGTTATCTGAGCACTTGACGTGCATACCGAAAATGTTTTCCCTCCACAGATAATGAAATATTTTGGCAGCAGAACGGTCTGTTGATTTGGGTAATAAATGAGCCAGTAGCCCCCACACAGGAAATAACACAGTCCCTGGAATTATACCCGTTTGTTTAAATTCCGGGTCTAGCTCTTGGACCCGTCTCGCAGTAAAGACTGAAGCTCAGATCCATCTAGGTTAAAGGATGAAGTAGCAGACCTATCGATCCACTGGTGTCTCAGCATTTGCTGATGTATGGCTTTATTTTTATGAAAACGTAACTAACAATCATTTTCTGGACGCTGTGTCTCCTGTGTCACCATCTATCTTACCTCTTCCGCTACATGTCTGAGGGTACAGACACCAGAGCAGTGAAAAGCGAAACCTAGATGTCCTTCTCCAAGTCCGACATTTCAAGAACGTCATGGGAGGCCCGCATACGTTTAGATGATGAAAGGGAGGAGTAAGCGAGGTTGGCTCTGTGACAGCTGGGGATATAGTAATAATTACTTCTCAGTGTCTAACAATGTGGAAGCAGTTCCTTTTGGTCCAAAGAAACTTGGGGTGTACGTCAGAAAAGCGTTTTCCTGTTTTTGTGCTTCCGAAGCGTACACAATTAGTCCCCGGCAGGTTAAATTAGAACCATGTGTTTCTCGGCAATGGCCGATGAGCTCTGTTTATCCTCAGTGAGATTTCCTGTTATCGACTTTGGTAACAACCCATCACCCCGGCCATGGCAGGGCTGGCGTCACGTTGCTTCTGAGGAATGAAGGAAAGTAAACTGCACAATCACCAACTTTTAAGGCCTATTCATGTCGGAGGCCAGAAAACACCAGGCGCCTAAGCATGGGCATTCCAACCGGCCCACACGCTGGCAGTGAAGCCTTAACGCTTCCAGATGTCCCGGCGGTTGGGGCCCCTTGATAAGGCCGGGCGCCCTCGGTCAGCAGGGAGACAGCAATGCGGGCTTGATTTATTCTCTGTCCGCCAGGGTTAAAGGGCAGCCTCTGAACCGCGTCGTGCACGGATAGCCTGGCCTGAAGCTCATCCCCACCTGGCAGAGGGCGTGTGTCGAGTGTCATTTGTGCACAGAAACACACGCCTTCTCCCTCTGGCCAGGCTCAAGTTGACCACGAGCCCAGGAACGTAACTCTTGTTCCAGAATTCAATCACCCATCTCCCTTCTTTTAAGTGTTTGGCTTCTGTTGAGAAAAAAATTTAAGGCAAACCTAATCCTGACCCATTTCAGGAACATGACTATTCAGCTCACGGTCATACATGTGCAGAAGGAAGAAAAAGAAAAAAGAAATAGTTTGGGGCCATTGCTGAGATGAGATGTCGGGGGAGGGAGAAAGAGAGGGAGGGTGAGAGGGGAGGGGAGATGGGAAGGAGAGGGGAGGGGGGAAGGGAATGTGTTTTCATAATATCTCTCACCACTGTTTGTGGAGGTAAAGTTTGCTCTTAGCAGCCTTTGTTTCTGATGAGTGATTCAACCTTTTACTTCAAAGTTTCACCTTCTTATTCTCACGTCGAAATCAAGGCAACCTCTGCTGTGGGTTAAGGGAATTTGTCAAAACGCCTCTACTTGGAGGTTTCCAGCAGAGATGGAGGGTGTCCTGGACCCCTCCCCAGAGTACACGAGGACTGTATGTCTGACGGTGATACTAACAGAGTGGGAGTAGCCGTTCTTTCCTTTGTCTGAGCACATACCATGGTCCAGGCTCCAAATGCTGGGGATACATGACAAACAAGGCCATGGCCCTCATTCTTATGGGGTTTTTAATCTCGTGGAAGACGACAGACAATCAAAACAGTGATTTCAGATAGTGACAAGTGCTAGGAAGAAAATCACACACAGAGAAGTGGAAGAGAGAGTAACGGGGGGTTGCAACTTTAGGTAAGGTGGTCAGGGAAGACTCACTGGGAAGGTGGGCGCTGACCTGCATTATGAGAAGGAACCAGCTATGCAAAGATTTGAGGGGACAGAGTTCTCAGCAGGTGCAGGTGCAAAGGCTCTGAGGCAGGAGCATCTGGGAAGGCATCTGAGAGGGCTTGAGGGAAGAGAGGAGGTGTGAATGGGGTCTTGACAAAGGAGTGGGCTCTCCACAGCCAGAGGACAGGGAAGAGCCATGAGCAAGGTCTGGAGGCCCAGGGAGGTGCGTGGTGAGCGTGTTCTGCAGACTTCATGGTCAGGGGGAGGCTGGGAGCGGGGAATAGTGTAGAAAATGGCCTGGAAAGGTGGCAGGGGAAGGTCACAGAGAGTTTTGGACCTCATGGTTTTGGCCATTAAGATCTCCTTGTTGATCTTTTTTTTTTTTTTTTTTGAGACAGAGTCTCACTCTGTTGCCCGGGCTAGAGTGCCATGGCATCAGCCTAGCTCACAGCAACCTCAAACTCCTGGGCTCAGGCAATCCTCCTGCCCCAGCCTCCCGAGTAGCTGGGACTACAGGCATGCGCCACCATGCCCGGCTAAATTTTTTCTCTATCTATATATTTTAGTTGGCCAATTAATTTCTTTCTATTTATAGTAGAGACGGGGTCTCGCTCTTGCTCAGGCTGGTTTTGAACTCCTGACCTTGAGCGATCCTCCCGCCTCGGCCTCCCAGAGTGCTAGGATTATAAGCGTGAGCCACCGCGCCCAGCCTCCTTGT
>CAUYPO010092246.1:0-22480 GCA_963574435.1 Cheirogaleus major
AAAAAAAAATGCACCAAAATGTTTCTGTCTCAATCTTAAGCCACCACCTTTTTTGAAGTCTGATGATCACACCCAATGTCCACTTGTCTCTGTTTCTACAGAGGGTGATTCGGCTCTCTGTGAGGCAGATTCCTGGGAGGTTCTCTAGGCAGATATTAAAGAATTGCAGATAGGATGAGTGGGGAAGCATTCTAATTAATATTTATCCCGTCACACTGAAATCCCAATTAAGTACAGCGATTAAGGCACAGGGGTCTCTGTGCCAGCCTCAATCATCTGCATTTTTGTGTCAAGAGAGGATCAATAGATAAAAGAAAGCACTCTTCAGTTGCTCTCTTTGAATGTAACTTAATCCCTATTCTCGCCACCTTTGGCTACTTGATATAAGGCACCAGCCTCAAAAGTGATTTGCACTGAATAAGCGTTTTCAAAATCTACCTTCCAGGTACTAACAGTTACCATTTCAAAAATGCTGCTGCTCTCGGTTCAAAGACAGGTCTACCAGTTATCCAGCCACCTGATCATGGAAAGCAGCAGGGCACATGGAATGCCAAATGAGTACAAATCACTCTGGTTGACACCTCTCTTCTCACTGGCCATCCGTTATTTACATAAATGTGTTTTTCAGGCACAATGGAGAATGACAGACAAGGCTCCTGCTCTCTGGAAGCTTACATCACAGTAGGGAAAAAACGAAAATCAAATGAAGGGGCCAATGACTAAACATGAAATGAAAAACAAACACAGAACCCCATGAATAAACATGGGCATTTCATAAACTGCTGCACAGGCAACATAAGAGGATAATGGGATAGACGCTGTAAGGGTGGGGGCAGGGGGGTTGTGGGTGCTACTTCGGAAAGAAGGGTGGATTCCTTTCCTAGGGATGTTATAACAAAGTATCGCAAACCGGTGGCTTAACAGAAACTTAACACTCACATTTCTGGAGGCTAGAGATCTAAAATCAAAGTGTCGGTAGGGTCATTCTGCCTCTATAGCCTCTAGGACAGTATCCTTCCTTGCCTTTTGCAAGGTCTGGTAGCCACAAGTGTTCCTTGGCTTGGAGGTTCCGTGACAGAAGAACTCCCATCTCTGTCTCCATCTTCACATGGCCATCTCCTCTGTGCGTCTCTGTGACCATTCTAACCTCATCTTATAAGGACACCAGTCACTGGATTAGGGCCAACCCTAATGAGCTCGTCTTAACTTGATTATACCTGAAAAGACCCTACTTCCAAAAAAGTAAATAAAGGCACACTTTAAAGTATCAAGGGTTAAAATTTGAACATAGCTTCTTTTGGAGAGGGGATCACAATTCAACCCATAACAAGTAGTTGGAGAAAGACTCTCTGAGGGGTTGACAGCTGAACCAAGCTCCAAATGACAGGCAGAAGTTGACCTAGCTATGATTTAGGTAAAGAACTTTCTAGACAGAGAGAACAATAAGGGTGCCTAGCCTCCGCCTGGAGGCAGAGGCTTGGACAAGTTCTTTTGAGTGGAAAATAGATTTTATGATGCTGTAAGTCATTTGAATGAAGAAACAAAGAGTGAAAGAAAATAATCATGAACATGGGGCCACCAGCATTTCCAGGTCCCTGTGGCAGCATTCCTTGTAATGACTAAGAAGCAGAAACTGACAGCAGCCAGGGAATGGTGCAGGGAACCAAAAAATGTCTGTTCTGCAGCCATCTAAGTTGACATTTACAAAGACAAAGCAAAAACATGGGGAAATGTGTATAATAGGCTAAATGAAACAGTGGGATACACTTTTATATTTTTGATTAAATTATGCAAATACACATGTTTATCAGATTGTTATTAGACCGGAATTGCCACCATAGTATATCACTGTGGTTGTTAAGGTGGTGACATTATGCATTTTTTTAACTCTTCTCTAATTCCTGCATGTTGGGGTTAATACCGCTTTTTATAATAAAATCAATTTTGTAGAAAAAAGTGACATTTTAAAAAAAGTTATTATCACATTCTCAAATATAGCAATCATGTATCTATGATGACATCTACCTCATCCCAACAACTTGCTGTATCTGCCTTCACATATTTCAAGAAATAAAAGTATCGTAAATACAGTTAAAGCCCCCTTTGGAAAGGTGGTGTTTTCAAACCAATCATGCAAGGCAAAGAAAATTTTCTCATAATATTCTTAAAACAATATGGCCTGTGAAATCAATGCTGTTGTCATCATCTTTATGAACCAGCAAGGGGAAGCTTCCACTGCACTCGAAATCATCTTCAGGGGAAAAGCTATTATTAATAGTTCCTAAAACAAAATAGCATTTACTCTACCATGAGAAATTTTATATACTATTCCATTTTCCACATTTTAAAATATGCTGCATGCCCACAGAATGATCAGGCTGTGTATATGTTCTTAGAAGAAAAAGTAGTGATTCCCAAGAGCTGAGGTTGGACTGAAAAGATGCCCTGGCTCGTAATCGTAAGTCTTAATCAGCAGTTTCACAAGCTGAAACATAAGGTTTGTGGCAGGGGGAAATTTTTTTTGCAGTTGGGCAAAAGTGGACGGCAAATAAATGTCATTTTAAGTACTCCATTCTCTAAATTTGTCTCTAAAGATTTTCATTGCAAAAGTAAATTAGTCTCCTCCGGTGATTCGATAAAATATATCTAACTTGGAGGGGAAGTAAATTTTAAGGGTCAACTATCAACAAGACTGTGAACTCTCAATAGATCATAAAATGAAAAAGGTTGAGTTGCCTTCTTGAGTTACCAAATCTAAGAATTTGTATTTTGATAAAGTTGGTACTCAAATTAAGCAACACCAACCAATGTTTTTATTTATTTTTCTAAATGTGGCCCAATCAACATTTTATACCATTTTGTACATTTTAAAGCCAGTTTTTATAAAAATCAATGAATCCAAATATCCAGACTTTTCAAAAATAGATTAAAGTCTGCTGGAAACTTTAGTATCCGAGGTCATTCACTATTTAATGTCCCAGATGGATCACTAGTTAAGTGACCTTAGGCAAGCCATGCACTATTTTAGCCTCGGGTTATTTCATCTGAAAACTAGAGATGATCATGCCTTCTTAGCATGTCAGGAGGATCAAATGGAATACAATATATGAATTTTTTTATCTTGTAAAGTGTTATAGGAATATAAATAATGCTTACCACCCTCTAAAGGTGACAATGAGTGTTAGGCAATGAGAAAACTCTGCCCAGGTCTCTCTCTAGACCCTTAAAATTTATTATGAGCCATACAAACTGATCATGATGTTGGCATTCTCCCAGAAAGTAAAGGTGTTGCCATCTCTTTGATATCACTGTGAAATCAAATATCAAATACAGTATAGCAGGGATCCAAGCATCTCCCCTGGACAGTCTTGACTTGGCAGTATTCTAAGTTTCTTAATCATTTAGCCTTCTAGAAAACCAGAAATTACTGATGAAGACTTTCTGTATTCTACTCTCAACAGCGTTCATTTTCAGGCTCTTTAGCAAGAGTGGGGGGAAAAGGCCAACCCAAGGATTTTTATTTTTAGACACAAACTTTGTGAAAGTTTAACAAAGAAATGGCTTCTTTAAAGTGTAATTTTTTACCAACCTGATGTATGATTTAAAATTGTAGAAGATACACATTCAGATAAGTCATTTTTCCAAGTAGTCATCTTGCCTGGCTACCCACTAGTTTCCACATGACTTTTGCTGCGTGCAATTTTAGAATTTTTCTTTTTGGAATCAGAGTCATTTTAAAATCTATATAACATTAGGGTCTTCACTTTTTCATCAAGCCAAATCATTCTCCATATTGAACAACTTGGGCATGGGTGACTTGGGTCTTTTTCCAATCATCTAATTTACCTGTGAAGGTTGACAATTTGCCACCATTGTCAGTGTTCAAAAGAATGTGCTGGAGGCTCTAGAGATATTAGCTTAAGAGAAATTGCAAAAATATATTATTCAACATCAGCATCTTTGGAAAAAGTGATTACCTCCTGACAACAATGAAGGGAGGCTCACAATTGGATATATAAGCTCTAAATGTGTTTATTAAATATTGATCACAGCAGCCATTCTAAAACGATGTTTTTGAAAGTAACATAGGAAAATGTTCACAATATAATGGTACGTGAGAAGAAAAACAGAACAAACACTGTATATTTGTTCTTTCAGGAAACCATTATTTATTGAACTGTTATGTGCCAGGCACTGTTTTAGATTCTGGACACTCAGCAAAGAGCAAGATTATTATAATGTACCCATTTTGTTTAAAAACAGATTCACAAAATAGCTCACATTTGACACACTATTCCAGGCTTGACCAAAGCACTTAAGTAATTTATCATTTGGTCTGTGTTATAATACTACAAAGAAAGTGCTATTATATCAATTTTCCAGATAAGGAAATTTGGCCATCGATTAAGTGATCCAACCAACATGATAGAGGCATAGGGGCAGAGCTGGATCTGTAATATTACAGAATCCGCATCTTTCTCTTCTTCTAACTCAGTGTTTCAGTCTATTGTACCTACCCAACACACTGTTCTAAATCAACCATAGTCCCCTCCACCCACTCCTCACAAATCCAAAATAATTATTCAACAGCCTTTTCTACCTACGCAAAAAGGGGACACATCTGAGAACATTAAGATCCAATCTTGTTTCCTGAATATTATACCAGTGTTGACTCCTCTAAGTCTTTCATTCAACAAATAAAACAGTAACAAATTATCCCATAAACTCTGGAACCTACTCAAGATTCTGTCTTACATATTTAATTTCTCACACTGTGCTTCCCTTATGCTTACCAATTTCCCCAGACCCCCAAAGTCCCGATGACCCAAGATTCACTTGAGTCTTCCTTACTAGTATTCTAAGTTACTAGTAAAGATCAGATTTTTCTCTATCTTCAGATAAATCAGTAAGTCCAAAAAAGATGTGCTAAACATATATGGGATTAAAGATACATGTCTGATGACATTCTGTGTTACTTAAGGTAATGTTAACTGCCATAGTAGACAAAACAACCCTGAAACCTCAGTGACTGAATAGAATAGAAATTTATTTGCTACTCGTGGAAAGCCAAATGCCTGTGTATCTGTGGCCTTCAACGTGACTCTTTATGCATCAAGGCTACCTCCATTAAAATCAAGCACCATCAAATTGGTATTAACTGATCAACACGTATGTGTACGTATAGTAGTAACATTCATCGAGTGTCAAGCAGATGGGAGGGGGGAGGGGGGTATGGGTATATTCACACCTAATGGGTGCGATGCACACTGTCTGGGGGATGGACACACTTGAAGCTATGACTTGGGTAGGGCAAAGGCAATATACGTAACCTAAACATTGGTACCCCTATAATATGCTGAAAATAAATAAGTAAATTAAAAAAAAAAGGCTGCCTCCATTTTTGTAGCCCCATTCTCCTCTAATCCTTACAGTTTTCTCCATTGAGATGGCAAATGAAGATAGACCATGGAAAAGTCAAGCATCTTTCCTCCGTTCCCACCGCACTGGGCAGAACCAATCTTATAGTCCTGTCTGATGCAAAGGATGCTGGGAAATAGAGTCCTGGCAAGGAAGCCACCTACCAGCTCGGACGGGACCATGAATTCTTGGAGGTCAGGTAATATGTTGGCCACACATCTTAACCAGATGTTATGGAAAATTACAGTGGAAAGATCTACAAACAATCCCACATGTGAGAGAAGGGAAGAGCACAAGTCAAAATAAAGCCTGGAAAAAAATAGGATCTGTGAGTAATATGAGATATGTCAGAGCAAGAGAAGAGAAAGAACGCCTTGGCCACCTGGAAAGGTAACATCAAGAGAAGGTGAGAGAAGATTGAGAAGTGAAATTATTTGAAAAGCAGGAAGAGCTGAAATCCTCACTGTCTCAATCAATAATATGACAAAGGAAACTAATTCCATTTAAAATGATGTCCTGTTTCCAGAAACTGCATGTCACTTTACAAGCTGAGATGTGGCACACATTTAATTGCTGTTTTGTCAGAAGCACTAATTCCCCTGATTGTGTTGTAAAAACAAAACTACTGAAGAAAATGTTTTAAAAGCCCTCAAAGAAAAATTAATATTCATACACAGCTGTCCATTTGAAACCACATGAGGTTGAAGTTAATAATTAGCTTGGCCAGAAAAGTTCCAGCAAGTGGCCTTATATTGAGAGTTTTCCCATATAAGCCTTTCTTTCTTAAATAAATCTGTTGGGCATAAATGTGAGATGAAAATAGTGGGGTGACTTGGCAAACCAAATTCTTGTATGTATAGAGTACATCATTCTAGGGACACCTACCATCTGGACTTGGGTTTTATCCAATTAAACAAGGAATATTTAAACTATATTTAATCCCTCATGCTACTTAGGTCAGGAGTGACTTTGTGAGTCACAAATCTGACTTTTAGGGGTGAAAAGCAACTTTGCCATCATCTGATTCATGCCATTCCCCACTTCTCGGATGAGAAAATGGTGGCTTCGCGAGAGTATGTGACAGCCAAAGAACAAAAACGGTGAAGAAACAAGTCCAGGACCTAGGTTTGCTGAACAGGGACAGTCCATGAAACAACAGCGCACACATTAGCCTTACTTTTAGACCTTTCTAGCAAAAGAATTCCATGCAGAGCAATATCTGCTATTCCTACAACTCTGGGAGATCCGGCTTGAAAATTGGTCATTAGTACAAAAATGAGACAGATTTATCTCCATTATTGACAGGCCGATGAGAAGAGTGACAAGATACCAGGCAGTGGGTCAGAGGGAGGAAGAGAGGACCAGGAAGCAGCTTCTGCCAGAGAAAGCGCGGGGCTCTGGGGAACACACAGGACTACAGATGGTAAGCGTCAGTGAACTTCTGATGCCCTAATGATTACTCTGTTTGGTCTTCTGACATTGTTCCTGCACTCATTTAGGACTCTGACCCTACTCTAAGGACTGGGATTCTTCCAGATACCCCACTGTTTGGAAAAAGTACCCCACGTTTTAATGTATGTTGTCACTGCATTCATACAACCATTCCATAAAGCTTTCCAAAGTTAGGAGCCAATTGGCAGGTGTAAGAAAGCAAATGGTGAACACCATACCACTTTGTTTTTGAGAGCTTCACAGTGAATTGGAGAAGGATACAGAAAAATATGTCATCATGGCCATACCCTGTAGTTTTCCCAAATATCCTTAAGTGGAGGATCTTGACCAAGTTGTTTAAGAGGAAGGAAATATTCAACATCTAGAACTACATGGGAAACCCTGTTATCTCCCAAGGATTTAAGGTCCCAAGATAGGAAATTGCATGGTGTGGTGTGAAGCCATCTCCTCAAAGGGCGGCCTGCAGCAGAGCAGAACAAGCATCGTCTCAGAGATTGTTAGAAGTGCAAAATCTCCAGCCCTACCCCAGACCTAGTGAATGGTGATCTACACTTTAACAAGATCCCAGATGATGTGTGTACAGAGTTTCATATAGAGCCCCAAATCTGGAGTCTAAAGCCATACTTGATGTTTACAAATCTCACAAATAAAAGATCACGACTTTACCTAAGACTCATCCTCTTCACCAGTCAAATGGGGATAATTATTTCTGTCTCAGAATCATTGTGGAAATTAAACGAGATCTCAAAAGTAAAATTGTAGCCTACATGAAAACGGGCATGAAGGAATTAATTAGTGATGATACTCCTGAGCCTATGCTGCTTTGGGAGGATGTTTAATGGTGTTACACAGGAAGTGTCACAACACTTTGCAATGTGAGATCCATTTTCAGTCCAACCTCCAAACAGGAAATGATTCTTCCCACCCAAAAGTCTCTAAAATGAAAAAGGAACACAGATGAGAAGTGGAAGAAAAAGACATTGAAAAGAAAATGGGAGAGAATAGAAAAAAATAAAACTGAAAATTAGAAAGGAAAAGATAAGGGATGAAGGAAGAAATAGATCCTGGCCCTTTGGTCCCCAGTGATGGACTCAAAATCTTTCTTTCTAGCGGTGCCTTTTAACTCTGTGAGTAAACTGCTTCCCTTCAAGGTTTAGTGGATTTGGCGACCCCTAACACTTTCTTGAGGCTATTTCTCTTCTGCATGTCATTTTTATACCCATACAGCAGATTTGCAGCAAGGATGTTGTCCTTATCAGTTCTATTCAAGGATGTTTTCTGCCTTGTCCATTCACAAGAGCACGCTAGAAAATGTCTAAGAGGATAATGGTATTTAATCACTAACACCAGCTCCAAGAACCCTGGGGAAAAAGTCTAAAAGTATATTGGGAGGAAAACTAGGGTCACTAGTAGAAAATTCCAGATGTAGTGTTAAGCCCAAAACACCAACCATTTTCTCTATTGCAGACTAGCTGTGTGAATATTGGAGAGTGATGTGACTTCTCCAAATCTTAGCCTTCTGGTCTGTGAAATGAGCACACTTAGCAATATATTGTCTTCAGCTCTTTCCTGGCTTCAGGACTGTATGTTTTAACTATTCTGCACACCTAGCAATTTGCTTAGACTGTGTAGAGACCCGTGTGGATCTCTAGCCATCCAGACCGAAAGAACATCTGAAAAGATGATGAAAACACTCACGACTGTGGGTGGATGGGAGGGAGGCAGGGGGGATGAGGCTGGAGGGAGATACAGGAGGATGGAGTTGACCAGTGCTCATGAGGGCACCATGTCATCCAAACAGATGGGCACGAACATTGCCAGCTCAGACCCCACTGCACCCTGCATGATGAGTGAGGGTTGGTGCCCCAGCTGTACAGGCAGCTGTCTGCCATGAGGCTGTGTACCCAGCTAAACAGGAAACCTTTTCTAGAATTGATGAGCCATACTCGGGCAGCAGCCAGAGCTGTGAAGCTCCACATCAATCATGTCTCCCCTCACGCATTCTCTTTCCTTGATGTAGACAGACAAACGCAAAGAGGGTCTGAACCTCACTTAGTCCTTCCACCTCCAATTTACACACCAGCTGCACTACCTCTTGATAACACTTTCCTCTCTCTGAGATGTGCGATTTCCAGTTAAAATGTGTGGTGTCTTAAATTGGGAATTATAGTGAAAACTATTCATCCAAATCTCAGGGAATGACCTTAATTTTGAGTAGGGGAGGCACTCCAGCAAATTGGAAATCGGGGTGCAGCTTGACACTGGGAGGTCCATGTGGATGCCGTTTAAGTTTCCATCATTTTACAGACATGCAATGATGGGTCGAGGTCACACCATCTATGTGTGGAAGGACTGACATTTGAATCCAGGATGCCTGACCACTACACTTAGTTCCACATCCACTACTTCCTTTGTTAAGATGCATGTTAACTTTTCTTTGAAGTCCACCTCTGCCACTTACAGAAAGTACGACGTCAGGAAAGTCACCTAACCTATCTGAGCCTCAGTTTCCTTATTTGCCAATGCAGATATTTGCAGCTGTATTAAAAGAGTATGAGAGTTAGTGTAGCGAACCCCTTGATGTAATTCCTAGCACATAGGGGGCCTTTCAGCACATGAGAGAGGAAGGAGGGAATTTTATTATTTCTGTACCTACCTGCCACATAATCATTATTAATATCTTAACATATTGCCTCCCAGTATCTTTCCCCTTAGCATAATTTTTACTCACTTACAATCACAGCTTAGAGGTACTATTATATATGTTGGTTTATTCATGTTTCTGTGCCTTCTTCATGGTCCTCATTTAATCTCACTGAGTGGATGACCCTCTAACTGGAAGCACCATTACCCTATCATTAGCTGGATCCTCATTTAATGGATTCATCATATCTCATTGAGTAGATTATACTCCAACCAGAAGCACCATTACCCTATCATTAGCTAGCTTCCCATTTTTGTCCTTGAGAAATTTTGTTCCAACAAACTTCTTTATGCACTTAGTTTAGTCCACATTTTGAGTGAATTCCTTAGGCTAAATTCCCCAAAGTAACCATTTAGGGGTTTTTGAATATAAAGAACTCCCTGCAATTATATTTCACTGTAAGAAATACTTAAGTCACCACGGAGTCACATACACATACATAGTTTACCAAATTCAGATTCTTTCACAAAATATATATGTATATGCAGAAAGAAATGAAATGTAAACTCTTGGAGACAATGACAGAATATATTTGGATTGAAGCTATTTTGAAGGCATAGTTAAGCACATGGGAAGAACAGAACCTACACGGAAGATGGTAACTTCATGCTAAAAGCTAGAATGACGGAGACAAATGCAATATGGCCCAGAGAAGGAACAAAACATCCAAGGACTGGATTACAGGGATAGAACTAAAGGAATAGCTTGGTTCAGTTACAAGTTAAGAAGGAAACTCAAATGTCAAGGAACTTTTCCCATTTTCTTCTAGGAGTTTTATGGTGTCAGGTCTTACATTTAAATCTTTAATCCCTTTTGAGTTGATTTTTGTGTATGGTATAAAATAAGAATACAATTTCATTTTTCTTTGCATGTGCATATCCAGTTTTCCTAACACCCTTATTAAAGAGACTATCCTTTTCTCGTGTGTATACCTTGGCACCTTTGTGGAAGATTGGTTGACTGTACACACACCGATTTATTTCTAGATTTTATACTCTGTTCTAAAGGTCTATGTGTCTGTTTTTATGCCAGTAACATACTGTGTTGATTACTACAGCTTTGTAACATAATTTGAAACCAGCAGGTATTCCCTATTGTTCTGATTGTCAGGTGTCAGGATGGAAAATGCTTTCAGAGATCTGGGGGAAAAGGTCTTTGGTGATGATGGAGTTGGATCAGACAACTTATAGCAAAAGCAATACCAGAATATAGCCACATCTCACTTCTCAATATTAAAATAAACCCTGAAATAAATGTAATGCCTCTTCCGATCTCAAAGTTCAAGATAAGACCTTCTAAACATTTAATCAAATACACCCCAAGATGAGTTTAGGAATAAACATCAAAAATATTAACCCAACAACCTGAGAAGCACATGGAGCTACTCATGAAAACATTCAAACTTCATGCCCGGTCCTTCACAGTCATTTCTCATTGGCCTGCTAAGTCATACTGCTCACACCGTCCCAGCATAACACCGCTGAGCCGGCCACGCCCAACTCTCCCCATCAATCCAGAGCTCTAAGTCTCTGTAGACATTTCCCACACCTCTCTTTCGCCCTTTAGTATATACTCAAATGCCAGGTTTAGTTGTTTCAATCCTCAGAACCGATGTCATACTTTGCTCCATTTGTTCTCTACTATAGGGCTTATCATAATACTGGATAATCAATTGTTTTTGTTTTCTTTTGATAATTTGTCTCTCTCATTAGATAAGAAACTCCTTAAATAGAAGGATTGTACTTTATTCTAGGTACCAGCACAATGTGTGGCACATCGTGGCCATGAAAGCCCTCGACAAAAAATAAAAACCAACATATACCGAGTGCTCATTATATGCCACGCCCAGAGCTTTAAGTACTTTACATCCATTATCTCATTTAATCCTTACATCTACCCGAGGTGTTTCATATTACTGCCATTTTACAGATGTGCAAACTGAGACACAGAACTGGTAAACACCTTGACTTCAGCAACAAGTGACGCCAGGACTCAAACTCAAGCAGTCCAACTCCAAAGTCTGAGCACTGATCACCAGGCTTAATGAATAACAAGCAAGAAAGCAAGTGAATAGAAGACATGTCAAAGTTGGATGATTTTATACATCTATCCTTTCGACCCAAACATTCTAAGTTTAACATAATTCCAAAATGGCTTCTTTGAATCTCCCAGTAATTTTGCCCTTTCTCTTCCTGTCTAACCACTCTTTTTATCACTGTGCCTGGCACAAATTTGATGCCTCAAGAAACTCTGAAATAAATACAATGCCGCCTGCAAACTCAAGAGCTTGGATGTATAGCCCAGTTTGGTGACTGTACCTATTTAGCACATGGATGGATGGATGACTGATGGATAACTCGGAGAGCCCCCACAACAGGATCCATCTTTGCCACTCCCCAATCTGAAAGGCCAAAGGTTGCCATAATAAATAACACAGAAAAGAACAAAGGTCGCCTTTGATTCTCAGATTCAAATAGCAATAACTTCTCCAAATATTATTTTCATTCTGGCTGTGATCTGAATGGTCATTTTAAGTTCAATACACAACACTTTGAATATTCTTGGGTGAGTCGGTGAGTTCATGACCTGAATTGAGTCACTGTGCCTTAAGTGTAATGCTAGTCCTGATCCCATTCCTTTGGGGGACAGTCCTCAAATTATGATGAAAGGCAACATTTACTTGCGAAGATATGCGCCCAGCAGCTCTCTGAAGACTTCCCAAACATTTTCAATCAACAGAAACATAAACCTCCTCTCTTTTGATTTCAAAAAAGCAAATAAAGAGATTGTAAAGCAATGGGCATCATGTGCCCTGTAGGCACAGCACGTTTGCACAGTGTCCAGATCAATAGTTTTCAAGGATCTGCTCCGTCTCAGCCTTTAAAAGAAAGGCAGCAGCACCAGGAAAACTTATTACCGAGCTCCTATTATCTGGTGGGCTCTGGGCTTGGAGTTGAGGATACGCAGTCAACAAGCCAAGTATAGTCTCGTTCTTATGGAGCTTATAGTTTCATGATAAATCAGCTATGAAAGTCAGCAGTGTGATGGGTGCTCTGGTGGAGACATTCAGGGTGATATGAGATTACCTAACCAAAGATTCCACATAATCTAAAAAACCAGGGAAGTCCTCCACTGGGAAGTGGCCCTTAAATTAAGCCCAAAGAATAAATGGGCGTAGAACAGAACAATACTGCAGGGAAACATCAGAGCATGGGCCAAAGTGCTGAAGCTGGAATGAACGTGGAACATTCACTCTGAAAGAAGGCCAACTATCCTGGAGCACAGAGAGGGTGGAAGAGAGGCAGGGAATTAGGAATTAGGGAAGGTTCGTTATTTATTAACTGATCAATAAGAATTATTGAGCTCCTATACTATGTAAATTTTTGTACTACATTTGGTTATGAAGTTAGAGGAACATGAAACAAAAATAATTTTGTCTAGCTTTTGACTTTCTTCAACTCTTTGACCAACCTCCAAATGCTCATCTGCTGACTCAGTATACTATGGGCCAACCATTGAGTGCTCTTAGTTTTCCAAAAGTTTTCATATCCTGGAATAAAAGAACTCTTTATAGTAGTCAGATCTCTCTGTGCAGTCACAATTTTTGCAGAAGTAGTATGCTTTCATAAAAACAAAATAATCCCCCTGAGGCATGTCACCTAAGCACATGGTAGTATTACTAACTAAATCCATATTATCTCTTCTTACGCTCATTGTTAGGCTCTGGGTAATAAGAACAATGACTTTCATTTGCATTTTTCTCATATTTTCTTTCATTTGAATCAGACATTCAACCTGGGAGGGCATTATTACAGAGGGGAAAATAGACTAGCAAGGTCAAGTAATTTCCCCCAGGCCAAATTAGTAAGTGGAAAACCAAAATTAGAACCCTGGGCGGGAGCAGTGGCTCACATCTGTAATCCCAGCACTTTGGGAGGCTCAGGCAGGAAGCTCTCGAGGCCAGGAGGTGGCGGTCGCAGTGAGCTAGGACAGCGCTATCGCACCCCAGCCCCAGTGACAGAGCAACACCTTGTCTCAAAAACAAACATACAAAAAAACAACCAGCGCTTCTCTCGGTCCCATACGCTTTCTCTTTATAAAGTTTCCTAAGATGTGACCCACAGAACACTTGGTTGAAATACAGATTCCAGGGTATTCTGAAATACCCCAGAACTACTGCGTTAAAATCTCGGGAGTCCTCCAAATGATCATTAGAGCACCCTTAATGTTTTAGGACACTGCCACTCACCAAAATCCAAAAGAAGAACCTATTTCAAATAATCGTCAGAATGTGTTAAAATAAATATCATTGACCAGAATCCATACTAGAATATTCAGAACAGCATTATACATAGTAACCAAAATCTGGAAACTACTCAAATGCCCGTCAAGTGTTGAAAAGATAAAGTGTTATATTCATACTATATGTAACAGAGTGACAGGTCTACATGCAATATTGATAACTCTCACAAGCATTACATAAAATAAATTAGACACAAAATAGTCCATCCTGTCCGATTCCAGGTTTATGCAGTAAAAACAGGCAAAACAAATCCACACTGTTGGAAGTCAGGATGGTGGTTACCATGGCAGCTGTGGGGCAAGTAGGTTCAGGGGTGACCAGAAGGACTCAAGGGGGGTGCTGGGCGTACTGACATGTGCTAACCCTAACCCTAACCCTTGATCTAGGTGCTGCTTCTATGGCTGTGTTCACTTAATAAAAAAAACTAGGGAGCAACATAGGTATAAGAACTTTTCTGGATCCATATTATAATTCAAGAAAAATAAGAAAAAGACAATAATCACCATTCCCAAGTTTTAAAACAAAAACTGGAAGTTGGTCTCTACTTGGCTGTGCCTCCCTCTTCCAATGCACAAGACATCTGTCACTTCCTCGTCCTGACTTGGCTGCCACTGTTCTTTTCTGGACAAGTCTCATCCTGGTCCTAGCAACAGATTCATTACATATACCTAATCATACTGACGGTTTTGCTGGTTATAAAAGCAATACCAGCTCACTGCCCGCCCTCATCAAAAGAACCAGAAAATAAAGCCAAGTATAAAATCACAAAGCCCTATACTACTCACTCTTCCTCCCTGAAATAATCACTATGTACAGTGTTCGTTTATTTCCTTTCAAACCCTTTTGTCTGGTGTATACAAATGTACTTGACACAATCAGGATGGTCTTACTGATCATTTCACATCCTCATTTTTTCACTCAATATGATATTGTGAGCATTTTCTGAATCATCACAAACACTTAAGATTATGATTTGGAGGATTTTCTATTTATCAACTGATCCTTGAGAGTTTATTGAACTCCCATAATGTGTAAGCACCTACACTGTATGTAGTCATGGAGTTACAGACATATGAAACCCAGATCATACCTTCAAGAGCTTTTAAGAATATTGTGTGTGATCTTGATTAAACTGCCCCTTAATCCCTCAGAGCCTATTCTCTAATCCATAAAATGGAGGTGATAACACCATTAAGAGGATTGAGACAGTACACGTGGAATACTTAGCATTTAGTAGGTAAATGGTAAATACGAATTCCTTTAGAGACAAAAGTCACGCACTTAGAAGCAATGACTAATACTAAGACACACACATAGAATTGGACATTCACCAATTCCAGGGTAGGAGAGGTTCTGAGCAGAGAATGCATTTTACAGAATCTGCATTTTAACAATATCACCCTGGGTGACACGTATGCCCAGTAAGGCTGGAGGAGCACTGAGCTAGACAGGTTCTTGGTGATGTGTAAAAATCAGACACTCTGGGAGAAGATGGGGACAGGGACATTCCATGGCTGGGGAGAGAAAAAGGCATTTTGTAAGCCAAAATGCTAAAATGTTCTTAGGAGGGAGTGTACTTGAAGCAACAGGTTTTTGGGGGACACAGTGAAAACTGGATTCTATGCAAGTTTTGCTCTTATCCTTCCTCTAGTGTAACATGTTCATATGTTTTTCTCACACGTTCCTATTTCCAATATAGCTACAAACCTATAAAATCATTATTCTTAAAGTATGAGCAGCTGAGCATCTAGAACAGAAGCCCTGGGAAGCTGGCTGTAAATTCAGATTCCTGGCCCTGCTCCCAACTTACTGCTTCAGATTACTGAACGGTAGGATCCTGGAACTGGAAGTTTGAGGACCACTATTGTTATCCAATGTTTATCATAAGGACATACTATATAATAGCCACATTAAAATAAAACTTTCTTTAGGATTCCATTTCCCAATTTTAAAACAAGCAGTAGGAATTCAATTCAGATGCATTCCTTAAGAATACAGATGATCAATTTTCTGTGTCCCTAATGCCAAAAGCAGTGACTGAGTGATCAACAAGCATTTGTTGAATGAGTGCATGAATGCATAAATGAACAAATGACTAAGCAGATGACTTCAGAGAGAACTCTGAAAAGGAAACAATAGTTTGTATAAGTCACAGCTGCATTTTCATGCCGTAAGTAATGAGTAATGAAATTACCTATTTTCAGGAAGAAGAAAATTCACAATTGCCTACAACTTCTCCCCCCAAAAAACTGACTTGAATTTGAAATATCCAACCAATAAAATCTTTCTACAAAATTGAATTTTCCACTATGGATGGGAAAATATAATTTTAGTTACAGTAAACTGTAGTTAGTGTTGGAGTTTGGGAGATGCTGGAATCTCTCTGCAAAGCACAGCATGTATCAGAATGAGATTTTAACACTAGGTTTGGGGTCGGGGTTAAGTGTTGGACTATTAGAATTTACCTGTATGTCACTAACTTCACCGTTCAAAAAAAAAAGCATAGAATTATTAATGTTACCTCAGATTTTCTCAAATCATCATCTCAGGAAACAACAAGGATGGAACAGGCAAAAATTCAAAAAATTCAGAATGTGTTAGAAAAATGGACAAGATGAATAAGAGTGTTTCCTCAAACTAGCAATGATGAATTGCACAGAACGAGAGGGAATTCAAGGCACTCTATGGAGACAGAACATTTTAAGTGTTGCTAATGGTCAACTAGCAGTCCCAGCGCCCCATTTAAGCAAATTGCAGCATGGAAACCTGTCAAGTCCATTTTCTGCTGCTGTAACAGAACACCACAGACTGGGAAATTCATAAAGAAAAGATTTGGCTCATGGTTCTGGAGGCTGAGAAGTCCAAATCCAAGGGCCCACATCTGGTGAGGGCCTTTCTGTTGTATCGTAACAGTGGAAGGTATCACAGGGCAGGACAAGAGAGGGAGAGACCATGCAGGACAGCGAGAGAAAGGATGCCAAACTCCCAAGATAACTAACCTACTCCCAACAGCATTAATCCACTCATGAAGTTGAAACCCTCATCACATCCTCACCTCTTAATACCATCACAATAGCAATTACATTTCAACATGAGTTTTGGAAGGGCCCTTCAAAACCATAATAGAACTAATAGCAGGGAAATCTCATGTAGTTTAGATTAGGCAAGATGTTTAGCACTGCAAAGACAGAAAAATCCAACTCAAACTCCTTAAGCAAAAATGAAAATAAAACCAAAAAACAACTCCTATTTCTGAAAATCGCAGTTTTTCCTCTGGCTTTATGCAAAGCGTGATTGAGGTTTCACACAATGCCATCCCCATCCTGCCATGATGTGTCTCTCCATCTCGGCCCCACTCTCAGGCTCCACATAGTGCCAAGAAGGCTGCCAGCAGCTCCCAACCACCATCTTCCAAGGTTCAAGACCCCCCCAAAAAAAAGCTATTCTTTCCAGTAGCTCCTGAATTCCCTTCCATTAAACCAATTTGCCCATATTGAAATAATTACTGAAACCAGAGTGAGATTATGCTGATTGGCTGGGCCTGGGTCACGTGCACACATCTGAACCAATCTCTATAGTTATGAAGACATAACACTCTGATGGGCCAGGCTCATATGTTCAACCTGTGGCATTACAGGTAGAGCCACTCCTAAAAAACTTGGGCTGAAAGTGTGGATAAAAAGAGTCTCCCTGCAAAGGAAACTCTGGGTTCTATGAGTAAAGAAGGAGAAATGGACTCTGGGCCGGCAGAGACAGTCAATATACAGTTGACCCTTGAACCACATGTGTTTGAGCTGCACGAGTCCACTCAGACACGGATTTTTTTTCAATCAAACACTGATGGCAAATACAGTATTCTCAGGACTCAAAACCTGCCAATAAAAAGGGCCGACTTTTCACACAGGATGTTCTGCAGGGCTGACTGCAGGACTTGAGTATGAGCGGATTTTGGTTTACGTGGAGGCCCCGGGACCAAGCCCCCATGTATACTGACGGACAACTGTATACTGAAATGGTATTCAGGTGACAGCTTTTGTAGGCAAATTCGACACCAATGACCTCAAGCTATTATGTCTGACATTCACAGATGAAGGATGAGCCGTAAGTATAGAGCAGTCATCCTCAATGGAAATTGCATTGCATCCTTCCCTGTTGTGTAAAATCCAGGAACAACTCGGGACAAGTCTATACCCCTCAGGGAGGCTTATAAGATGTTTGAGGAAATGGCCTTATCGTTCTTCTCATTCTGCAATCCAACACCTCCTGTCTCTAGGCCTGCGCACGTGCTGTTTCCTTCCACCATTCATCCTGTCTCCTCCCACCACTCCCGTGCCCCTCCTCTGGGGCAACTTCTCCCCATCACACATTCAGGTCTCCCCTTCAGAGAAGCCCCCGCCCATGTCAGCCTCTGGTCATTTTTCCCATAGTACCCAATATTCTCCATTAACAGTCTCACCCCATTTTATAGAAAATGCTTCGTTGTCTCTTGCCACAACCGTAGCATAGGCTCAGTAAAGACCGGAATGTTGCCTTCCTTTCCTTTTTTTTCTAGAGGAAAAGAAAGCTCCAGGGGGCCGGGCACGGTGGCTCACGCCTGTAATCATAAGCACTCTGAGAGGCCGAGGCAGGAGGATCGCTTGAGCTCAGGAGTTTAAGACCAGCCTGAGCATGAGTGAGACCCCATCTCTACCAAAAATAGAAAGAAAATTAGCAAGACAACTACAAAATATATATAAAAAATTAGCCAGGCACAGTGGCGCATGCCTGTAGTCCCAGCTACTCAGGAGGCTGAGGCAGAAGGATTGCTTGAGCCCAGGAGTTTGAGGTTGCTGTGAGCTAGGCTGACGCCATGGCACTCTAGCCTGGGTAACAGAGTTGAGACTCTGTCTCGAAAAGACAGAAAAAAAAAGAAGAAAGCTCAAGGGAAAAGTATTAGGCGCTCAGAAAATATGTATAGGATAGATGGATGGACAGATAGAAGGATGAGAGTTCAAAAAAATATTATAAAAATACACATTAAAATACTTTAGCCTCACTTATGTAGACATATTATAGCGTTTATATATAACTTATGTTTTACAGCATTAGATAATTTTGAAGGCCTACTCTGTGTCTGGCCTGGTTCAAGGCACTGTAGACATATCAGTGAAAACAGATAAAAATACCATGGAGATACACAATACACATTATAAGTTAACTAGCCAGTGAGAATATATTATATTAATAAGTTCTATGGGACAATACTAAAAGAACGCAGTCAGGAAGGCTGGCAGAATGCAATTTTTAACGGGTGCTAGGGCAGTGCCATTGAGGAGGTAACAATATTGGGAAGGCAAAAGGTGAACCATGCAATTGTGTAGGGAGAAGTGCCCCAGGCAGAGAAACAGCCCCAGACAAGGGCTCCCAAGAGACCACACTGGATTAATAGGTGCTTGCTGAATTGACCCAAATCACAACCATCTTGGTACTAAGAACAACAAAAACTACTTTTACCTAAATGCCAAAAAATCATTTTACTTATTTTTAATTGTTTAATACATCAATACCACAGATATGCTGGAACTTTTTTATCATAGTAGACTGACTATAAATCGAGAGGTTTTCCAAAGACTTGAGAAAATAAGAGAAATAAAATACCAAAACATTTTCAGCCAGGATGTATTGACTTAAAAATGTTCATTTGCATTAACTTTATTCATCTGAGAGTTTAATGGGCATGCCTTAATTATTCAAGGAGGCAAATGCCTATTAAAATGTAGGGAGATTATGTAATGGCTATGATGAGTTTCTTTTTATTACTGCTTTAATAAACTTCAACTGGTACCAACAATTATATTACTATTAATGCCTGTTTTATTCATTAGAAGTTGAGGAACGCCTAAGCAGCTAGCTTGAATATTTCTTCCACCTTTAGTAATAAGCTTTCTTATTTGCCTTCTCCCCATCTGGTTTGCGTCAACAGAATGATAAAGAAAAGAGTGTAGCAAATTTAATTATGTGAGCCATGTCTCTGAGACCGACAGATACTGTTCTAATGCAGACACATTCAGACTCATACTCCCAAACTTGCTTAAGCGTTGGTTTCAGAATAAGCCTTTTTCTTTATTCTAACCTCCCTGAAATGATTTCTATGATTCTGAGCAAAAACATCTCTTACAATTGAAATAATATGACACAATAACAATAATAGCTCGTATTTATGCACGCTTACTATGTGCCAGGTGCTATGCTAAAATGATTGAAGCATGGTGTTTCATCAAATCCTCGTAACTTTCCTAATAAAGTATGCACAGTTGTTATTCCCACTATCCAGATGATCAAACCCCGGAAGTTACTCTCTGGGTAGAGGGAGCTGTGTGGTACTATGTGATCCTACACTCTTGTCCAGTATGTATTGGATCTGGGGAAATACCTGATCAGAGCAGGACTCATCAGACTCTTTCCTGGGAGAGATAATGAGTTAATTACTGTCCGCAGTTGGTTGGTGTAAGGGTTTTCGGCGGCTAAACAGAGAGAGAGAGAGAGAAAGACTGGGGCCAAACCTGGCTTTATTTAGCGTTCCCGAAGTTCTGGGGTCCTAAGAGAGGGGGCCCCAGAAGTCGCATCTGTTTGGAGGGGGTGCAGCCTTTTATACCATTTGGGCCAGGCTAGGGACTTTTGGTGGGAAGAGCTGGGGCGACCTTTGGTGGTCATTGAGAAATAGGAGGGGCTGGCGGTATTTGTGGAACCTAGGAGCCAAAACTTTCTTATCCGGGTGGACATCTGGGTGCGGTTCCTCTGGCAGTTTGTCCTTGGCAGGTCTGGTCTCATGACCAGGCCTTTTCTTTTTTGATCTAGGGAGAGGAAGGGGCCCTGCCACCAGCCTTACAGTTGGAACCTGTAACCTGGAAATAGACAGAGAAAGGGTCTCTGTTATGAGCACAGAAGGAAGCAGAGATGAGAGAGTGTGGAGGGGAGAGAGAGAAGCTCTGTCAGTTATGAATGCCTTTCCAGGACCTGTTCCCGGTCCTTCCAGAGGTTTGGCCACCAGCCCTGTGCTTAGGATGTGCCTCCCTTATAACAGGCTCCCCGTTGTGGCTCAAGCTATCTGGGAAGGATTTCTATTACTTCCACTTAAGCACATTCATTAGTGTTGATTCGAATTCATCTGAGAATTCAATGGGAATACCTTTATCAGGAGCCCATTAATCACCAACAGGGCAAGTAGAGAAGAACCAGACCAGTCATCAGTTTTCATTTTAACAACTGAAAAATGATCACATTACCACGGTCATGCCTAATTTTTTCACAATCTCTCTCACATCCAAATCTTTATCTCAGCATTAACTCTGAACTCTTTAAAATGGCATCAGCACAGCCACAATGTTAGTAATCATACAATTGAGTTCAGCTTAACCAACTAAGATCCGAGTCAGTTGTGTACCTCTTTATGGCCCAAGAAGAGAACGTTCAGTAGCCAAATCTCAGGGACCCTCTTCAGTTTGAGCATAAAATGAGAAAGTAGCAGGACCATGTTGGTTAACAAAAGTGACCAGGCCCAAAATACACTAAAAATTAACCCAAGTCTGAAAGAAACTACATGAACAATTGAATCATTGTAAGAGTCACAAAATTCATGTAACTTTAAGCCTACTCATATAAACCAAAAGCTGACAGTATTGCTAAGAAACTGGTTTTCAGAGTCATTGCCAGTGAATATATTTTCAGGCTGACAGTTTTTAAAATATCTGATGGTTATGAATATGTAACTCACCAAACTTCATCATAGGTGGGTAGAAAAATAACACTACTAATCATACAGCAGTTTGAAGGTTTCATAACTCAAACAACTTTCCCTTGCTTTCCTCTCGCCAGTTCCCACCTTGTTAGAACTTGCTGTAGAAAACTCACACTTCGTTCTTTTCATTTCCAGTTAACCATATTAGAATAGATCTGTTAAGTATACATGCTTCTAGAATTTAGGATCATTAACAGTCCTAGTGAACTCTTGAACTTTTTTTATTTTTTTTTATTTTTTATTTTTTTGCTTTTATTTCCTCATATAATGGGGGTACAAATGTTGTTAGGGTTACATACATTGCCCCTCCCCCCTCCCCCCCACATGTCAGAGCTTCAAGCGAGTCCAATCCCCAGGTGGCCCAGGCAAGGCACACATTATGTAACTCTACACTTCCTCCCCCCTCCCACCTGCCCTCCATCCAACATAAGATTTTTTTTTTTTTACATTTTGTATACATTGTATATCTATGCCTCTCCCTAAGAAGGGTTAGAGGTATGCCTATCCCCCCGACAATGTTCGCCACATCCCTATGATGTGGGTCTTGCCCCCCCAACCCTGATGAACACTACCACCATTTGAGCACCATAGTTTTAATCAGTCAGTACCAATTTGATGGCGAGTAGATGTTGAGCCCACTTTCCACATCTTGTGTAGCCTCACTTTGGATAACGGGCTTAAGCTCAATCCAGGATAGCATAAACGGTGTTAGCTCACTGTCATTTCTTAGAATTGAGTAATATTCCATTGTGAGCATATACCACATTTTAGTTATCCACTCATGAATTGATGGGCACTTGGGTTGTTTCCATGACCGTGCAATAGT
>CAUYPO010092247.1:0-41331 GCA_963574435.1 Cheirogaleus major
ACAATGCAGCTTCCAAGTAATTTTTAATGCCTCAGCTACTGCTTTGGAGATCTGGGCAATGAACGCCGGGCCATTGTCGGACCCCAATGCTAAAGGGAGGCTGAATCGGGGGATAATCTCAGTGAGTAGGAACTTAGCCACTACCTGTGCTGTTTCCTTTTTAGTAGGAAAAGCCTCGGTCCATCCTGAAAAGGTATCTATTAATACAAGGAGGTACATGTACCCATACTTTTCTGGTTTTATTTCTGTGAAGTTGAGTTCCTATTGTTTTCCAGGGCTCTGTCCCTTTTCTCGTTGTCCGATGAATCAGGGGGTCTTAGTCCCATTTAACTTTGTACAGATTACACAACGACTGGTGATGTCCTTTGTTATTGAAGCCAAATTAGTGAGGAGAAAATGTCTGGACACAAGCTGCTGAAGTTTGGTTGCCCCTAGATGAGTTCCCAGATGAAGATGGTGTAAAAGCTCCTGCCCAACCACCTGGGGGAGAAATATTCTACCATCTGGAGTCTTTAACCATCCATTTTCTCCTCTGACACAGTTCATCTCGGCCCCCACCTTTTGCTCTTCATGGGAGTAAAGGCGTCCGGACTTTCCCCACTTCCTTGAACCAATCCACTGACCTTAGACATATTTGTGGGTTTTCTAGCTGCCCTACGGAGGCCCAACAATAGAGTCTGGCGATATTGGGTCAGCGACCCCCTACCTTGATCGGTGTTTGGGTCCCAATCTGGCCTGTGATTTGGGAAGCGAGTCTCTATAAGGTCTGCATCAGATGCCGGCTGGCCATCTGGGCCTAGGACGGCCTTTTTTGCTTCCCTGCTGATGCGCTCACGTTCCTCTGATGTGAAAAGGACCTGCAGCAGCTGCTGACAGTCATCCCATGTGGGTTGGTGGGTGTGGAACACCATCTCCAAAAGAGAAATGAGACCTTGTGGCTTTTCAGAAAAAGGGGGATTTTGGGCCTTCCAATTATAGAGATCACTGGTGGAAAACGGGGCATAAACCATAAAAGGATGGTTGTACAGTCTCCTGGCCCCTGCTTCTCCCTTCCCATCATGAACGGAGTCGCAAGACAGACAAGGGGTAGGGTTTTCTTGCAGGTGTCCGCCTGGCTGCATCCCTCGCAGGAACTTAGGCACGTCTTGGCTAAGGCATACCGTATAAAGCCCGGGCCTGGTCACTCCCTATTATGGGGAGTGAATCGCTGTTATGTCGTATGACGTCACCACAGAACCGCAGGTTAGGACCCACTCACGCCCCGTAGCCGACGGGCTCAGTGGCCCCATGCAGTCACCGAGTTGCTTTCATTCACACATGCACACAGAGGTTAAACATTGCCACCCACCAAATTATAAATTTTCAGAGACGCCTTCAACAACAATGATGAAGCCTTTCCGGGCACTTAGCCAGCAGAGGTGCCGACTGTGTCCCTCCCTCACCAACCACTTCTGACAGGGTCTAAACCCATAGATGCAACATGAGACAGACACGACACTGTGGCGCCACTTCTCTCCACGCACACAAACAAGAAACAACAATATCCTGACCGAGGGAGTCCTCAGTGACGTCTCACTAGGATCCCGGAGATGGCCTTTATGCTGCATCCAGCAGGCTCATCTCCACCTGAAACTTCTGCATAGAAAACACTTACCAAAGATGTCTTTTTCCTAGGTGCCAGAATTTAGTGGGGCCCCCGGTCAACTGTGGGGCAAAGGAACATCTCTCCGCAGCCTCCCCTACAGTGAACGGCCACTGCCCTGATGGAGAATTTGCCCCAGAGGAGTTAAATGAGCTCCCCTGGACTGGGTCCAGTCAGCGGTTGATCTCGCTGGGGCCTCCAAATGTTGTAAACCAGCGGATCAAGGGGACTCGGACACCACAATTCAATCAGCCAAATCAGTTTATTGATACCTGCGCAGGGGCTGTCCCCACTCCATGCAAGGAGAGAGAAGAACAGTCCCCCTTGACTTCCTCCTCCCTCCTCTGGGAACTTTCCTACGTGGTCGGGACCTTTTACTATTAGTTGGAGCAAGACTGACTCTATTTTAGATCACCAAGAGGAGCCATCCTGGGTCCTTTCTACTTCACAAAGTGATTTACAGATTTAATGCAATCCCTATAAAATACAAATGACATTTTTAACAGAAATAGGAAAAATATCCTAAAATTTATATGGAACTGAGGAAGATCCAGAATAACCAAAGCAATCATATCTCACTGAGCAAAAGAGGCATCATACCATCTGCCTTTAAAATATGATATGAGGCTACAGTAGCCAAAACAGTGAGATATTAGTATAAAAGTAGATACATAGACCAATGTAACAGAACAAAGAACCAAGCAATAAATCCACATATTTACACCCATGTGGTTTTTGATAATGGTGCCAAGAACATACACTGAAGAATGGACAAATTCTTCAATAAATAGTGTTGTCAAATTGGATATCCATATACAGAAGAATGAAACTGGACTGCTGTCTCTCACCATATATAAAAATCAACTCAAGATGGATTAAAGACTTGTATATAACACCTGAAACTATAAAACTACTAGAAGAAAACTTAGGGAAAGCACTTCAAGATGTTGGTCTAGGCAAAGATTTTATGGCTAAGACCTCAAAAGCACAGAGAAGTAAAACAAAAGTAGACAAATGGGACTATATTAAACTACAAAGCATGTACACCGCAAAGGAAACAATTAGCAGAGTGAAGAGTCAACCTGTTGAATGGGAGAAAATACTTGCAAACTATTCATCCAAAAAGGGACTAATATCTAGAGTATACAAGGAACTCAAAAATAACTCAAAAATAAAAAACTAATAATCCCTTTAAAAAATGGAAAAAGAATAGACCCTTCACAAAAGAAGACATACAAGTGGCCAACAGGTATATGAAAAAATGCTCAAAATCACTAATCATCTGGGAAGTGAAAATCAAAACCACAGTGAGATATCACTTTACCCTAGTTAGAATAGCTGTTAAAAAGACAAAGAATAACAGATGCTCATGAGGAAGTAGAGAATATGGAACTTTTATACACTGTTGGTGGGAATGTAAATTAATACAACCACTATGGAAAACAGTATGGAGAGTTCTCAGAGAACTAAAAATAGATTTGGCATGTGATCTAGTAATCCCAGTAATGGATATATTTTCAAAGGAAAATAAATCAGTATATTGAAGGAATACCTACACTCTCATGCTTATTGCAGCACTATTCACAATAACAAAGATATGGAACTAATCTAAGTGCCCACCAACGGGCAAATGCATGAAGAAAATGTGGTATATACTATTAAGTCATAAAAAAGAATGAAATAATGTCATTTGCAGCAACATGGATACAACTGGAGGTCATTATGTTATGTGAAATAAGCCAGGCACCGAAAGATGAATGTCACATGTTCTCACTCATACGTGGGAACTAACAATTTTACTTCATGAAGATAGAGAGTAGAATGATAAATAATATTGGTTGAGAAGAAGGTGATAAAGAGGGGTAGGTTTGTGCACACAAACATAAAGTTAGATGAAAGGTATAAGTTCTATTGTCTTACAGCAGAGTAGAGTGACTATAGTTAATACAATGTATTGTATATTTCAAAATAGCTAGAAGAGAGGACTTGAATTGTTCCCAACACACAGAAATGATAAATACTCAAAGTGATGGACACCTCAATTACCCAGACTTGATCTTTACACATTCTACACATATAACAAAATATAAAAGATACCCCATAAATATGTAAAATATTATATATCAATAAAAAAGAGGAAGGAACACTTCCAAACTCATTTTATAAGATCAGTGTTACCATAAGAACAAAGCCAGACAAAGACGCTACAAGAAAATAAAACTGTAGACAAATGTCCCTTATGGATATTGATGCAAAAATCTTCAACAAAATACTAGTAAGCCATATTCAACAACATATTTAAAGGATTATACACTACGGCCAAGAGGGATTTACTTACGGAATACAAGGGTGATTTAACATATAAAAATCAATCCATGTAATACAACACATGAACATCTTAATAGATGCAGGGAAAGCATTTGACAAAATTCAACACCCTTTCATGATTAAAAAACTTGACAATCCAGGAATAGAAGAAAATTAACTTAATATAATAAAGGCAATATATGAAAAATCTACAGATAATATCATAATCAATGATGAAAGACTGAATATTATTCCTCTAAAATCAGCAATAAGACAAGCATGCCTGCTTCCACTACACCTATTCAACATAGCACTGGAAATTCTAGCCAGAGAAAACAAGAAAAAGAAATAAAAGACATCAAATTGGAAAGAAAAAAGTAAAATTACCTTTCTTTGCAGATGACATGATCTTTTATGTAGGAGACCCTAAAGATTCCACCCCAGACTGTTAGAACTAATAAATGATTTCAGCAAAATTGCAGCGTACAAAGTTAACACCAAAAATCCAGTTGCATTTCTATACACTAACAACGAAAAATCCAGAAAAAATTAATAAATCAATTCCATTTATAATAACATTAAAGGAATAAAATCATTACTTGGTATAAATTTAACCAAGGAAGTGAAAGACTTGTACACTGAAAACTACAAAATGTTCCTGAAATAAATTAAAGAAAACACAAATAAATTAAAAGACATCCATGTTTATGTATTGGAAGACTTAATATTGTTAAGTTGTCAGTACTACCCAAAGTGATCTACACAGTCAACACAATCCCTATCCAAATCCCAAAGATGTTTTTTTCAGAAATAACAAAGTTCATCCTAAAATTTATATGGAATCTCAAAGGACCCTGAATAAAGAACAATCTTGAAGAAGAAGAACAAAGTTGGAGGACTCATACTTCCTCATTTCAAAACTTACCACAAATATATACTAAACAAAAAATATGGTACTGGCATAAATGAAAACATATAGACTAATGTAATTAAAGAGAGATTCCAGAAATAAACCCTCACATTTATGATTAAACAATTTTTGACACAAGTGCCAAGGCCATTCAATGGAAAGATCAGTGTTTCCCAAATGGTGTTGGAAGAACTGGATATTCACTTGCAAAAGAATGAATTTGGACCCTTACCTTACACCATATGCAAATATTAAGACAAAATTAATCAAAGACCAAAATGTAAGATCTAAAACTATAAAACTCATAGTTGAAACATAGGGGAAAAGCTTCATCACATTGGATTTGTCAGTTATTTCTTGGATATGACACCAAAAACACAGGCAATCACAACAAAAAGATAAATTGGATTACATCCTCAACTTCATGAATCATTGGTGTAATGCAAGTCAAAACCACAGCGAGAAATTACCAATACACAACTGTTAAGATAGCTATTATAAAAAGAAAAACAGAAAATAACAAATTTTGATGAAGTGCAGAAAAATTGTAATCGATGTGTACTGCCTGGAGTAAATATAGAAATGGTGGAGACACTGTGGAAAACAGTGCAGTGGTTTCTCAAAAATTCAAAATAGAATTATTTTTAATACTTATAAATTATATACCTACTCTGAGTATATACTCAAAAGAATTAAAAGCAGGGACTTGAGCAATTATTTGTACTTTTAAATTCATAGCAACATTATTCACAATAGCCAAAAGGTGGAAGTAGCTCAACCCAATTGTCTATAGATGGATGAATAGATAAACAGAATATTCTATATACATACAATGTACATTCCTTAAATAGGGAGGAAATTCTAACATATGCTGTAACATGGATGAACCTTGAAAACTATGATAAGTGAAATAAGCCAACTAAAGGACAAATACTATATGATTTCACTTTTATGAAGTTCTTAGAATAGTCAAATTCATAGAGACAGAAAGAATGGTGGTTGCCATGGACTGGAGGTAGATAGAAATGGGAAGTTACTGTTTAATGGTTATAGAGTTTCAGTTGGGGAAGATAAAAAAAGAGTTCTGGAGATATATAGTGGTGATGATTGTACAACAATGTAAATATACTTAATGTCTTTGAAGTGTACACTTAAAATGGCTAAAACGATAATCAATAAACAAACAAAAACAAAAATTCCTGGATGATTCTGAAATAGCCAGGTTTAGGAATCACCACTATAAAGTTATCTCTTTTAACTGTCCTCTCCTTAGAAATTTAAGAACCTGTAAAATAAGATCCTGAATGTAGGTTTTGATGGGTACTCCTAAGATGAGCAGGAATGTGATCCTTTACCATTTCCATAATTCCTTGCTAAACATTGAATATTTATGGGTGTTACGTCGCAAGTAGCATTCCCAAACCAAGAATGGTCTTTACCATAAATGTATGTGTATGGCCTAATGCAGGAAATGAAACTATAGTATTATCTTCTTCCATTGCCCATAAGAGGAAACTCTATCTTACATAAGAATCCTGCTCTCTTCTAAAAATTCTTAAATCTGTTCTACAGGACAATAATAGCTAATTCTTTTGGAATACTTCATATCTTCCAGGATTTCTAAGAGTATCACATGCCCATTCTCATTTATTTTTTACTATCCTCAAATCTAAGTCTTTTTTAAAAATCCATACACTATGTGGTATAAACCCATTTTTTCCCTTTCCACTCTCACTGATGTTAGTGTACAGTTGGTCAGGATCAGTTGTCAAATTTGTCTCAGTTATGTAGGCTGCTTTGTTTTCTGTACTCTGGCTTTTGAATCCCAACTTTGGGTTCTGACCATGGTACCTATTTCATGGTTTTGATACCAACCAATGTCTTCAATCCTCTGCTAACTTTGGAGTGTTACTTCTAGTTCTAGTTCTTGAAGTTTCAGCAACTACATGTAAATTTAAATTTCTCAGCAAGATAGAAGATCCTGAAGAGTGCCAGGGGTGGGAGGGAGTTAGTAGCAGGATATAAAGGAGAGAACCTCCTTTGCCACTAAAGATTCAAATGAATGACTTCTGTCTTAGAACCAGTTGGTGTTTTTTTTTTTTATTTCATCATATAATGGGGGTACAAATATTGTTAGGATTACATACATTGCCCCTATCTCTCCTCCCCCCCCCACGTGCCAGAGCTTCAAGCGAGTCCAGTCCCCAGGACCAGTTGGTGTTATAAAAGTCACTAGTTAGGAGCCTATCTCAGCGGAAATGGAAATTGACATTTTATGTCTTGCAGCAGTATGTCAGAACTGACAGATGCCAATTTGGATTTTCCAATGAAAGTCATTTGCTATTTCCAACTCTACAGATCCTGTTTTTAGCCTAAAGCATTCTCTAAAAAGGGGGTATATGGCTTGGGTCCAAAATTATCTAGCAAGCACTTTAAAGCCAAGCAATAATTTCTCTGCCGATTGCAGAGTATTTTCAATAATGTTAAATATCCTCCTTTTCAAATCACTCCTAACTTACATTAACTAGAAAAGCTTCTAACTCTAATCAGCAAAGTTTACATCAAATAAATTGACAAAGACTAACACAAGATAAAACAATGTGAGGACAAAATTAGTTTTTCTTTTCGAATCACTGCCTCATGTATTCTGTCTAATTTAAATAATCCATTAAGATTTTTACCTAGTATCAAGAACTATCCTTAGGCCAAACTCCAAAATAGTCATTAATGTAATTTTCTTTCTGCCTTCCTTCCTTTTCTGGGCTGTTTCCTCCTTTTCAAGTCTCTCAACTCCACCTACTCCATTAGTACCTTGTATTTAGAATGTCATGTCTTTTTGCCATTGGCAAAACTAATTCATGTTGTGAGTATTACCGACTACTCAGGAGCAGAATATAAAACCAATATTTGAAAGGGGAATTCTCTAGGACCTTAGTTAGTTAAACTTAATGACTTGTTAATGGCTGAATTTTAGGTACCTGCAAGAAGTCTCCAGGAAGGGAGAAAGTTAAGGGATGAGAAACCTTTTCCCACCATTCCAAAAATCACACCATGCACTAAGCAGCCCCACTGTCACTTTCTTTAACCTCTTCACTTAACACACACTCATTTACTATGTGAAATTACCTCATCAAGTTTTTATATGTTTTGTTTTGTTTGAATTATAAAAGAAAAAAAAACAGGAACGCCTTTACTTGGCTCTCAATGGAAAAGAAAACATTTTTACCTCCTTTCCTATTTATTCTTTTTAATTTCATCTCCTAGGGAAAAAGTATTTTATTCTTTCTCTAGGAAGTCAAGAGGCAGATGGACAGAGTAACCATCTGTTTTTGAGTTTCATGAAAACCCTCTCTATATGCCACTATATCATTGAAAATCCCAGATCTAAAATTGAGGACACATTTTTAAAAATTAGTGCTCATTTGCAAATTTTTACATAAACATAATGGTACATTTATGGGAATCCCAATCTAAAAATTATTCTTTTGGGATGTTCTGTTCTGAAGGGTTATTCCAAAATCAGGTAGCATTTAAAAAATTGTTGTCTTGGGATTTTCTCCCAGCAGTAATTAGGATTAGTTATTCAATTGGAACTGTATTATTTCCCCTAAACCATTGGCTCTCTTGGTTTCATCAAGCTTTTTCCATCCCATAATTTACAATTTTGTTGATATTTGGTCCGTTGAATTGTAAAATTTGCAACTACTGATTATTAATCACTGTGAGAAGGGAAATAATTTGCTTGTGCTGAACCTGAAACTCAGACTGCTTACCATGGGAACTTATTTTGATACTTCATAGAAAGTGGATTACTTCATTTAAAAATATCTATTAGAAATTATTAAGTAATTAGACTGTTTGGCAAATATTTTCATTCTATGTCTTCTCCATAACGATTTTTTCTCCAGGGTAGCTACTATTCTTCCTTTATTTAGTTAAGTATGGTTACTTTTTGTATGCTATCAAATTCTTTGCAGGGATCCTCAAACTTTTTAAACAGAGGGCCAGTTCACTGTCCCTCAGACCATTGGAGAGTGTGCACTGTGGGCCCGGGACGAGTCTGCTGCTAAGCAGGACAGGCAATGGTGGCAACAACACACGGTGGGCCAGATAAATGTCCTCAGCGGGCCGCATGTGGCCCGTGGGCCATAGTTTGAGGACCCCTGCCAAGGCATTAAAAAGAACTACAAATTTAATTTATAACATAACAGAATATGATCAGAATATGATACCTGTGATGCCAGAAGATTTAGACAAAGTCTAGTTAGGCCACATAATTGAACTGCATGCAAATGCTTATATCCTTCGACAGAAATTTTAGTTGTGTTAATAAAAAGCAAAGAAGAGATCATTTAGTTCAGAATATTTTTGACATTATTGAATATCTATTTTAATTATTGGTAAATTACATATTTTCTAATAAATTGCTTTGTTAATATGCTTTCTGCTTTGTAATAATACTTCTGGTAGCCAAGGAAACTCTCAATGGCATTTATTTTCTTTATGTACCTCTAGGTCTCATTTGATGCCAAATTTGCTAAATGACAAGGGAAAAATACTGTGAAAGAAAAGTAATTACTGCCCCAAATCCCCATAGGGTACAAGCCATTCTTTCTATAATGTTCTCCTACAAAGTTTTTAAAATACTGCAGCCTACTCCTTTTCTTCTTGCATCTTTATTTGGCTTTTGTCTGGGATATTATAAAGTGGTTGTTTCTAAATAACATTTTACTATTTGACCAATGCCAGTCCAGCAAAATGAGAAAAATAAGAAAAATGTGTTGAGCATTTCATAACACTAATTGTATTACGTTTTAAAATGAGTTTTTATTCTAAAATTATGTTAGTTTTATGTATGTAAAATGATCATAATAGTGAATTATAATGTTAATGATCTTAATTAGCAAAATTAAAAGTTGATATCCTTATGTTGGTCCCTAAAATTTGGGAGGAAATTTTACTGGTCCATGAAATACAAGAATCTCAAAGCCACTCCAGAAAATTACAATTACATGTTTTTTGAGAATGTGTTTTTCTTTTTTCCTCTGGACCCTGAGGTTAGTGTGACATTTTCATTAATGATTTCTTTGTACCTCACCCCCTATTTCAAGTACAAATTTTCTTATAGTTATTTTTGACCTATCCAGACTTTCTTGATTCACTCACTATTTAAAATCTTTATTCTGTTTGGTTAAAATTCCAAATTTCTTGCAATCATTGTAAAGTACAAATCTCTAGCTATCCTTGTTCAACTGGTTTTTTGAAATGAAAAACCTACTTAACGGGTACAATGAACACTATTTGGGGGGGTTAAACATGTTTTATGTCTAAATTCTAAGTCTTAGTATAGTGCTTAAAACAAGCTATAAGATATGATACACTTTTGGTTAAAAATTATGTCTCATTTTTACTTGAGCCTTTAAAACAGTATTGTAGTATGTCACTATAATGTGATAACATGATTTTTATGAAACAGTGAAAGACTTAAGCCTTTAAAAGTGAATTTTATTCTAGAGCATCAGATATGTGATGAAAATGGCTAAATGTTTGCAATGTGAGTTCTGTACTCAATGGCATAACAAATGTTTGTTTTTATAATATACAGACTTTTCTTGAAAATAAAGGCTGAAACACATTTTCCCCTAAAAACAAAACAAAAAAACACTATTTGGGCACATTTATAGCCCTGATTCAAGCATTACAAAAGCAATCCATGTAACAAAAAACATTGGTACTCCTGTAATATTTTGAAATGAAAAAAAGATGGAGGAAGGAAGATGGCTGACCAGAGACACCAGCTGCCAGAGCATCTCAGTAGAAAGGAAAGGTTCTAGATGAAAGAGAAAAGGACAAACAGATAAACATAGATCAGGTGTAATTGTGAGGGAAGAGAGCCAGAACCTGTGGGGGACTCCACAGGAAGAAGTTGTGGAACAGAACAAGGGGGAGAGAGATATTGGTAGAGATCAACCCCTGAGAGGCTTGGGGTCCAGCGAAGGGGAGGTGGAGCAATTTGTTTCTCCCACCCTCACATCTCTCATAGTCAGTGAGCTTCTGAGCTTCTGGAGAGACTTTTTAACCCCTTAAGCCCAAAAGCTGCTGCTGCCAGAGAACTGGGGGCTTCTTGTGTACAAGGCCTTCTGGGGTGCTTCCTGTCACCACAGAACCAAACTGAGACAGTAGGCACTATATTGCTTCTCTATCCACTGTGAGCCTTTAACCTCCCCAGGGGGCATCAGCTTCTCAGTTTTCAGCTTGCTCATTTCCACACAAACATTTCTCAACTCCAGCCCAGACAGTGAGAGCCATGGGGGTCCATTGCATCCCTGGAGATCTGCATGACCCTGGAGCCTAGACATTCTAGGCAAGCTGCATGGTGGAGAGGGGGAATAGAGATGACTAGAGTCCTGGATTTCCTCCATCCAGACTCTTTTCCTTCCCCTCCTTTCCCCACCCACAGCTGCAGAGAGAAACAATTGAGCCACTACACAGAGGCTTCTACAGAGGATGGGGTTCAAACCATTTCCTTTTAAAGTCCTGACGGGACTAAGGGGTGCTTGAAATGTGAGCTCCCTGCTCACTGGTCCTCCCTGTTGCTGGATGCCCAGTGGCTTCATCAGAGCAGGGCACACTGAGAAGTGGAGGGGTCATCAAACTTGCTTGACCATCCCATAAGCAACTTGGGACCATCACATTTCTCCCTGGCATGGTCAGGGATTGATCTTTGGGGACCTGGCAGCAGGCTGGCAGGCCAGATCCCATACCTGCAGAACTTGACTGTGCTGCTCAGGGTCATGGAGGGGAGATTTGTGAACTAATTTCAGGAGGTGAGGGAGCCTGCATGGGCAGAACTAAGAGGAGAGTACAGTGTGGGTCCCAGCTGTGGCATACTCACAGAGCACCCCTCCCCCCACAGGAAGGCCACACTTTCAGCTCAGGCCAGGATCCTGGATGGGGAACTTCCCCAGCCTTCAGCACAATCATGGGGGAGCTTAGCTAGTTCAAACTCTTGTCTGCTGGCAGAAGTTAAAGGGAGACTGTGGAGCAGAGGAGCAGGTAGAAAAGTGAAACCCTCTCCTAATAGCCAGACTGTGAATCTCAGGTGGCCCCATGTCCACAAGCAGTCTTTATGGTTGGGTGGGGTCACTTCAGCTCTTCCCTGGTGGCTTTCCCAAGAAGCTGGGAATAGACCTTTGACCCTTGTAAAAACAGCTACATTGCCAGGTTTTGTGGAGTCTGAAGGCAGGCACACCAAACCCAGGCCCACCCAGCTTCATTCCCCCACCTACCTCTGCTATGGCAGAGAACAGGGACTCACCTGGAAGTTCCAGGGCCCCAACCACCACCTGGGGCATTTGAGTGCTTCTCCTGAGGGACTAGAGCCAGTTACAGGTCTCAAAAACAATACTGAAGCTTGTGCCTTCCAGCAAGCACGACCTACTGACAGGGAGCTCAATCTGCACAGTCCTTTACAGCATCTATTGATTTTATCATACAAGGTGTGGGGGATTCTCACTGACAAGCAGAGCTTGCCATCTCAGAGATTAAACTGGGTTTGCCAATAGAATTCACACTGTTAAGAAGACCATATACCGTTAGTCTATCTTCATTTGAAAAGTTTAAGTTCATATGTTTTGCTCACTTTTTAATGAGCTTGTTTGATCTTTTTCTTGCTCTTTTGCTTGAGTTCTTTGGAAGCAAAGCTCAATGGAAATCAAGTAGGTGGGAGGGGGAGGGGTGAGTAAATTCACACCTGATGCGAAGAATGAACACGATCTGGGTGGAGGACACACTTATAACTTTGACTCAAACTGTACAAAGATAAATTATGTAACCAAAATGTGTGTGTCCCTGTAATATTCTGAAATTAAAAAAAAAAGAAGACCACAGGGCTGAGGAAAGAGAAAGAATTTCAAAGACTCTCATCCTCCCTCATCAAAGACAGACAGGTAATCTGGCCACTCACATAGCTCACCACAGCTACAGCCTACAAACAACTAGTAACTGAGAAAACCACTACACTAAGGATATCTATAACCAAGGCATCCATCCAGAAAGTGGAGCACCATCAAAGCAGCCACTGGCATAGTCAAATTTTCTTACCCAATATATGCTACAAACACACCTGTATGACTTGGGAGGGGAGAAAAAAGCCCCATCTTAACAAAAGAAAATCTAAAAATAAGAAGCAGGAGCTGCTCCAGATGAGAAGAGATCAGCAAAAGAACTCTGGAAGTTTGAAAAATCAGAGCAAAAGGACCTCACTGAAAGGAAAAACCAGCTCTCTAGCAATGGATACCAACCAAAATGAAAATATTGAAATGACAGATAAATAATTCCAAATATGGATTGTAAGGAAGCTCAACAAAATCCAAGCATGAGAATATGGAAAACCAACTCAAAGAAACCGGAAAAATAATTCAAGTAATGAAGGAAAAATTCAATAAAGAGATTGACACATTTTTTAAAAAACACAAATAGAACTTTTGGAAATGAAAAATTTATTTAAGGCAATACAAAAAAAGAGTGGAAATTTTTAAGAATAGACTAAATCAGGCAGAAGAAAGAATATCAGAGCTTGAAAGCAAAACGTTTGAATTAATTCAGTCAGTTAAAAATAACAAAAAACAGAGAATTAAGAGGAATGAACAAAGCCTACAAGAAATATGAGATTATGGAAAATGGACAAATATAAGAATCATGGGCATCACAAGGGCTGGAAAAACTATTTAAGGGAATAATCAAGAAAAACTTCTCTGGTCTTGCTAGAGATTTGGACATCCAGGTACAAGAAGTGCAATGAAGACCTGGGAGATTCATTGCAAAGAGGCAATCTCCAAGACACATAGTCATCAGACTGGCCAAAGTCAACACAAAGGGGAACTCCTGTGAGCCATAAGGTGAAAGCATCAAGTAACTTACAAGGAAAAACCCATCAGGCTAACTGCAAACTTCTCAACTGAGACCTTAAAAGCCAGAAGGGATTGGAGCTCAATCTGTCATCTTAAACAGAACAACTGCCAGGCTAGAATTTTGTATCCTGCAAAACTACATTTCATACATGAAGGGAAATAAAGACTTTTCCAGACAAGTCAACACTGAGGGAATTTGTCAAGACCAGACCTGCCCTTCAGTAAAGACTCAATCTGCATTATACATGGATCAGTACAAAAGTCACCCATCTCAGCCCAGAAAGTGGAAGTAGAAAACATAAAAAAGCATGACGTTCAAAAAGTGCAGCATTACTAGAATCAATGATGTATATACAATGATAAGCAATAAATTTAGAACATCCAGATCATGAAGAATCTTGCACAATATGTTAAAGAAATTTAATTATATTTTTCTGTAGGTTATTGGAAACTAGAGTTAAAAAATTTTATTCTTGGACTAGTTTTTCAAAAGAGGTCTTGATTCTCAAGTATAGTTGACCACTTAATAATTCAGGAGTGGGCCACCACCCCTATGCAGTTAAAAATCTGTATGTAACTTTTTAAAATATAATTTTTATTTCAAAATAAAAAAGTCACCCATCAATATAAAACCACCAAAAAGCTAAAGCTTAGAGCTCATATAACACAATAGCAGAAGAAGTAAAACAAAGCAATAAGATATAACTCAGAAGGATGAACAGAACAGCACCCCATATATCAATTCTATCAATAAATGTGAATGGTTTGAATTTCCTACTCGAGAGAAATAGGCTGGCTGAAGAAATTAAAGAATACAAGCCAACTATCTACTGTCTCTAGGAAACACATCTAATCCACAAGGATTTATACAGATTCAAGGTGAAGGGATGGGAAAAAAATGCCATGCAAATGGAAATCAAAGAAAGCAGGTGTAGCTCATTCTCATATCAGATAATATTGACTTTACATCAACAATAGTAAAGAAAGACAAAGATGACCATTATATAATGGTAAAGGGAGGAATTCAATGAGAAGACATAACAATCCTAAATATTTATGCACCTAACACAGGATCATAATGCAAACCCTACTAGATATAAGCTAAGAGATAAACAGCAGCATTATAATTTCTGGGGACTGCAACACCCCACTAACAGATATGGACAGACCAACCAAACAGAGAGTAAACAAAGGAAATCTTGTCTGAAATGGGACTGTAGAAGACATGGGCCTAACAGCCAGTTATAGAATATTTTATCCAAAACCACTGAATATACATTTTTTCATCAGCATGTGGAACATTCCCCAAGACTGATCATATTTTAGGCCATAAAACATGGCTTAAAAATTCAAAATATTGAAATCATACCAAGTATCTTCTGAGACTGCAGTGAAATAAAACTAGAAATCAACTCCAAAAGAAACACTCAATTCTACTCAAAGTCATAGAAATTAAACAACCTGTTGCTGAATGATTATTGGATCAACAATGAAATTAAGATGGAAATCAAAAGATTCCTTGAACTGAATGACAAATGGGACAGAAGCTATTAAAATCTATGTATGGGATTCAGCAAAAGCAGTCCTGAGAGGAAAACTAATGCCATAAATACCTACATCAAAAGACAGAAAGATCACAAATTAACAATCTAATGACACTTCTCCAGGAACTAGAAAAGGAAGAGTAACCAATCCCAAACCAAGCAGAAGAAAAGAAATAACTAAAGTCAGAGCTAAATGAAATCAAAAACAAGAATATACCAAAGAAAATTAATGAAACAATGTTGGTTCTTTGAAAAGATAAATAAAATTGATATGCCTGTTTCTAGATTAACCAGGAACAGAAGAGAAAGGACCCAAATAAGCTCAATCAGAAATTAAAAAGGAGATACTACACCTGATACCACAAAAATACAAAATATCATCTATGATTAGTATGAAAATATACACATAAACTCAAAAATGTAGAGGAAATGGAAAAATTCCTGGAAATCCACAACCTTCCAGACTGAATCAGGAATATATAGAACTCCTGAGTAGACCAATAATAAGCAATGAAATTGAAGCAGCAATAAAACATCTTCCATCAGTAAAAAGCCCTGGATCAGATTGATTCACAGCCAAATTTTATGAGACCTACAAAGAAGAGTAGGTATCTGCACTGTAGAAATTATTGTATAACATTAAGAAAGAGGGAATTCTCCCCAACTCATTCTATGAAGCTAGTATCACCTGGATACCAAAGCCAGGAAAAGGCACTCACAAAAAAGAAAACTACAGACCAATATCCCTTATGAATATAAAAAGTTTCAATAAAATACTAGCAAAACAAATTCAACAGCACATCAAAAAATAATCCACCATGACAAAGTTGGCTTCATCCCAGGAATGTAAGGATGGTTTGATATATGTAAATCAATAAATATGATACACCACATAAACAGAAACAAAAACAAAGTTCACATGATTATCTCAATAGATGCATGAAAAGTATCTGACAAAATTCAGATCCTTTTCACGATAAAAACCCTCAATAAACACAGTATAGAAGGAATATATCTCAAATATATAAAAGCCATACATGCCAAAACCACAGTCAACATCATATTGAATTGGGAAAAGTTGAAAGTATTCCCACTAAGAACTGGAACAAGGCAAGGATGCCCACTGTCAACACCTCTATTCAATATAGTCCTAGCCAGAGCAATCAGGCAAGAGAAAGAAATTAGTGATATCCAAATTGGGAAAGAAGAGGTCAAACTATTGCTTTTTGCTAATGATATGCTCTTATATGTGGAAAATGCCAAAGATTCCACCAAGAGACTCCTGGAATTGATAAACAAATTCAGCAATGTTTTAGGACACAAAATCAATGTACACAAACCAGTAGCATTCCTATACACCAATAACAATGAAGCTGAGAGTCAAATCAAAAACTCAATGCCATTCACAAGAGCTACAAAGAAAATAAAATACCCAAGAATATACTTAACCAAGGTAATGAAAAAACTTTAAAGAGAACTATGAAACACTGAGGAAAGAAATTGTTGATAACACAAACAAATGGAAAAACATATCATGCTAATGGATAAGAATCAATGCATAGAATCAACATTGTTAAAATTTTCATACTTCCAAAAGTGATTTACAGATTCAATGCAATCCCTTGAAAATACCAATGTCATATTTTAGAGATCTAGAAAAAATAATTACATGCTTCGTTTGGAACCAGAAAATAGCCCTAATAGCCAAAGCAATCTTAAGCAAAAGGAACAAATATGTAGGAATCACATTACCAGACTTCAAACAAAACTATAAGATTATAGTAACCAAAGCAAGCATGGTATTGGTACAAAATAGAGATATAGACCAATAGAACAAAAACAGAAAACCCAAACATAAAACAATCCACATACAGCCAACTGATATTTAACAAAGCATAGAACAATATACACTGGGGAAAAGAATTCCTATTCAATGATTGGTGCTGAGGCAACTTGTTAGCCACACACAGAAGAATGAAACTGTATCCAAATCTCTCACCACTCACAAAACTTAATTCAAGATGGACAACAGACTTAAATGTAAGGCATGAAACCATAAGGACTCTAGAAGAAAATGTTGAAATCTCTTCAAATATAGATATCGACCTAGGCAAAGCATTTATGAAGAAGACCCCAATGGCAATCACAGCAACAACAAAAATTAATAAATGGGACTTCATTAAATTTAAAAGCTTTTGCACAGCCAAGGAAATAATCAACAGAGCAAATAGACAACCTACGGAATGGGAGAAAATATTCACAAGTTATCCGTCTGATAAAGGGCTAATAATCAGAATCTGCAAAGAACTTAAGCAAATCAGCAAGAATCTATGTACAACTCAGGAAAATCAACAAGAAAAAAATCAAACAACCCCATTAAAAAGTGGGCAAAACACATGAACAAAAGCTTTTCAAAAGAAGATAGACAAATGGCCAATAAACATATAAAAAACTAATTATTAGGGAAATGCAAATTAAAAACACAATAAGATATCATCTTATCTTGGTTAGAATGGCTTTTATTGAAAAGTCCAAAAACAATAGATGCTGCCATGGATGCTTAGAGAAAGGAATGCTTATACACTGTTGATGGGACTGCAAAATAGTATAACCTCTATGGAAAACAGTATGGAGATTCCTTAAAGAACTAAGAGTAGACCTACCATTCAATCCAGCAATTCCGCTACTGGGTATTTGCCCAAAGGAAAAGAAGTCATATTATCAGCACAATTCATAATTGAAAAGATGTGGAAACAACCCAATTAATGAGTGGATTAACAAAATTTGGTATATGTGTACCATGGAATACAACTCAGACACGAAGAAGCATGACTTAATGTCTTTTGCAAAAATATGGATGGAACTAGAAACCATTCTCCAAGGTGAAGTTTCACAAGAAGGGAAAAACAAATACCACATTTACTCACTACTAAATTGGAACTAACCAATGAGCACACATGTGCATAGAGGGAAGTATAACTGAATGGAAATCAACTAGGTTGGAGGGGGGAGAAGGGGATGGGCGAAAATCTACCTAATAGGTAAAATGAATACTATCTGAATGAAAGGCACACTTATAACCATGACTCAAGCATTACAAAAGCGATCCTTGTAACCAAAAACATTTATTCCCCCATAATACTTTGAAATAAAAAAAGATGACCTTAAAATGGAAAAAAAAAGAAAGAGTATTTTAAATATTTTGAAATACTTCCAAATACCAACAGTAGATGGTGCTAATGATTCCCTAACAAAATAGTTCTCACCCTTGAATTTAGTACACAGTGGTAAAATAAATGATTGAGTCACAACTTGAACAAATGTCCAGAATTTTAGGATTTTTAAAAGGAGTAAAGGTTAAAATAGTAAATTTATTAGTTAAAACATCTACATTTGTTATTTAGGGTGCAATGAAAGGTGCCATACCAAATCTCGTTTCTCTGACTTCAGTACCATTTTACACATGGAAATGCCATGAAAATACTTTTGAGATAAAACATGAGTCTAAATGTAAAATCCTGACTGTTTATGGAGAAAACATCTCTTAGAATATTGCTGAGGTAACTCCCAGAAGGACCCTTTTTGGCATGTTGAAAAAGGTACACTCAAATCATTAGCATTGCTCTGACTAGAAGAAATAATACATATGAATCACAATTATTTGCAATTTAGTGTGGCCTCTAAGAAATAAACAAGTTATTTCGTTCATGTAAAATGGTTAACGAAAATGTTATATCAAAGTCAGTGAGTTTGATATATTTTTATTCTCAGGAATAAACTATTTAAAAATTGTGAGATTTCCTTAGAAATAGAGTATGTGTAAAAGAAACTCCTTTGGGACTTAGCATGCACTTAATTTGTGTGTTAACTTGATAATAGAAGTGAAGTTACCATTCAGTTATTGTACTTCTGAAAATATTTTTGACTGAGATATATTATAATAGGGTCATAAATTATTACTAGTCTCACTCTTCCCATTTCATTTTTATTCTTATTTTTGAAAAGTGGATTTCCCAAAACATTTCTAAATTACACATATGGTCCGGAGGGTGGGAGGATCTAAGTTGGCCCAGACTGGGAGAAGAAATGGAGGAATATGACATGGCTCATTATTTTGTTCCAGTGTTTATCAGCATTTAAATGTCGGACTGTTTTTGTCTTCCCTAGGGAGAACGAAAATAATGTGACTTCATGGAAGTAGTAGAATGTGAATCATGTCAAAACAATCTAGTGAAGCCTTAAAAAAACAAAATTTTAAGCATACACTTTTTAAAATAATAAGAGTCCATCAAAATCCTGTCCATGTCTCAGTAAGTTACACTTATGGAAACTATTATAGGTTGATTCTTGACTATCCACAAATATATACTTATTTTGAGAAGGAAAATGAAAGAATGCATGTATACAAGTTTGTTAAAATCAACTAGTTAGGCCTGTGCCAAAAACTGTTTGCTCTACTGAATTCAATTTTTTTAAGCAAACATGTTTAAACAGTCAAAGACATCTAGATTCTATAGCCCAACTTAGTTTGTGAAAAATCACTAAAGCTTTTTCTGCATAATAAGAGGAGCCATAAGGATATCATTTGTCAGCACCCATGGGACCCTAAGATTGTTTTTATACTGGCAAAGTGAAGCATTCAAATCTATAAAACTAGGGAGAATACCATCTTTTCTTCCCAAGCATTTTGAATTATTTGCAAAATGTCGGCTCTATTCTCAGACACTCTTGCAAATAATCCACTGAGCCCATATGGCAAGCATCATGCATATCAGAGGTGTTATATACTATTTATTTCAGTTCACCATTACAAAAACCATCATAATGATTTGATTAGAATACAGCATTTTGTTTTATCATGTGTTCCTCTACCTGCTTTACCTAAACCCCTGTTTCCAAACTAATTATTGAAATTGTCCTGAACCGTAGTCTGTAATGGAGTGATTATGTATGTGATTCCTCCTGTTACTAGAAGCTGCAATATTTTCTGTGAACATTCTATCAGAATTGAAGGTTATAATTATTTTTAAACTTGAAAAACTGACTATTGTGTTTAAAGTGGTAAAGCCTCATTTATTTCAGATTATTATCAATCCATTTATTCTCTGAAAGTCCATATTGGAAATGTAACCCAAAGAGAATAAGATTTAGTCCAATTGCTGCCATGTGGAGCTCAGTGTAGACACTGTACTGTTTCTATTAGGTAGTAAAAACTATGAAAATATCCAGACCTCAGTATATAAGTTACTTAAAATATTAAAAATAATAATAGTAAGAATTTACATTCGTAGTCCTGTTCATTTTTAAGCAAAAAAAAATAAAATAGAAAAATATCATGTCATTGTTTTAACATGAATGTCACCATGAAGCATATTTATATTCAATATTATAATCACATGGTTAACATGAAAATATTTGAAAGGGGGTGGGAGCAAATGAAGTAAACAAACCACATTTTTAGTTAGACTCATTATGATAAACAATTCTACTTAATGTAGCACCTTAAATGTATTTATTTAATTTCATTTGTGGATAGAGATAATAATTGTCTATACCATGAGGCCTCTCATTAAAGAAACGAAGGGAATGGATATTTTGGGGTACCTACTGTGCATCAATCTCTTTGTTGGCACTTTATATCTATTATCTCATTTATAGATATCTATAGGTGTTATTAGTAGAAAACAAGCCGCTGAAAGAGTTTGAGATTATTGATTTTTATGTTCGTATTTTAAACAAGAACCTAAAATACTAATAGGATATAGGATAAATGAAATCTACATAAAAACTGGAGTTTAAAATAGTTACAGTTTAAGATCATAAAATAATCTCTGTAGTGAATTATATGTTTTATATGTGTCAAATCTAAAAGGTAAATCTTCTGCCTGCCCAAGACTTTGAAGAGGTAAAGACACTTAGTTTAGACAGGATACTTTCTTGGATGTTAACTATTTTTACATGGATAACTATCCTCTGTGGAAAGAAATCTTTGAGATCAGCTAGTGTTATAAAACCTTATACAGCATTGCCTCATACAGTCTTATTTCTGGAATGCAAAACTGAATTTAACCATAGCAAATGGTGTTAAAGAACAATAATACCACAATCCCCTTAATGCATAGTGCAACTGCTGTTGAGGTGAGTTTAATAGGTGAGGAGGGGAAGGGAGAAAAACAATGATATTTTATTTTCAATATAAAGGATGCATTCCCAGAAGGACCATTTTAATGTAGATCATCAGTTTAAGGTAGTTCAATGAACCTAATTAAAACATAAAAGCATACATTTTGAAATGTCATTTTGGCCTCAGTGTTCTTATACCCACTTGGGAATATAGTTAAACACAGGTGGAGATGACAAATACCATTTTCATGCAGTGGAGTCACCATTTAGATACCAATTTAGGTATGAAATTATGTCTCATCTTATTGTAAGCACAAGTCAGTAAGTCCTAATGGTATTGTTTATTGGACTAAAGCTGATGGTGGGCAGAGCCTTTCATTTGAAATTGAAGTAACAAATGGAGAATGTAACAATTATGACTGATATCTGGTTAATGTCCAGGATAGAAGTTTTACTAGAAAAGCCAGGATTGGCCCAGTATGTGTCAGCCTTACACCTAACAAAGGAGTAATAGAAGATGCCTTTGATAGTAAATGGCATTACAAACACAACATTTGTAACACCTTATTTGTATGAATTCTTGGCTCTGGCCTGTAGCAGGAAGGGCAGCGCTGAGACATTCTAAGACTTGGGAGAGTAATGGGATGTCAAAGACAACTGAGACAGGTGTTATTTCTGTGGGTTATAATATAATAATATACATTGCATAAATCCAACCAAACATTTATTCCAGCCCTCTAAGAAGATTATCTCTTACTAGGCAGTGTCTAAAGTTCAATAATTCAAAGTGAACTATCAGAAAAAGAAGTCTTAGAAAAAATTTATAGAAAAAACAGAATTTTACATTGTACCGTCATAGTAAGGGAAATATCAATATTGTAATAAATGATGAGTATCTCAGCAACAACAACATCCTAGAAACTACCCATACTGCATAATGATGTCAAAACATATGTACATGGAACAAATGACAAGACAGTGGGCTCTAATTCTCCTCCTTAAACATCTAATCATCAATCATGTAAATCCAGTTCATCTCTGTCCGTTGAGCAGAGGAACTGTAGTAATTTTCCAAAGAAGGTTCATCAGAAAAAGCCAAATTGGAACCAAATTTTTCAAGACATCAATCCCCTCTTGAAAATGGCCTGCCGTAGGGATTGTATGAGATGGTAATAGATGCTTCTAGTAATGTTATTCTAGAATGTGATGTGAAAATTAATCTAAGGGAATAATCAAAGAGGCTGCCTCAATACAAAATATGAAAATAGCATTTCAAGATCAAGGAAAGCTCACATGAGCAAAACTTGGTATAGGTGGAAAACAGAAAGATATCATGAGGAAAGAACAGCAGCAGGAGAAAATGACTTTCTTGCTGGGTAAAAGAGAAGTCTTGCTGTGTTGTAGACATTAAGGAAAAGTCTAATCTTTGTTTATACCGATGAAAGGAAATTTTTGGAAAAAACCATTGTCATAGAAAAATATTTTAAAATGCTAGTATACCATGGAATAATCAATTATGCACAATTTTTTCTAAAGCTGATTTTAAAGGATTTAATATCCTTTAAATAGAGAAGACTTCTCTGCAAAGGTCAGTACAGGAAAATAAATACTTCATTCTTCCAAATATGCAGAAGACTATCTTCTCTCCTTTCTCCTCTATATCTGAAGAAGAAATGCTTCTCCTTTCAAGGATTTTTCTAATTGTGCTCTTGACCCCATTTCTTCTCAATATCTTTGGGTCCTTACTCCATCAATTCTCTCTTCTGTGTGTGTGTTAGCTTCAATTTCATCTTTTTATCCCTTCCTTTCATTCCTTTTATATCCCTTGATATAATGATTTATTTTCTTCTGGATAGATACCTGGAAGTGAGATTGCTGGATTGAATGGTAGTTCTGTTTTTAGTTCTTTGAGAACTTGGCCTGCATGCATGTTCTGGTTTCCTTATCCTCAAACTAAAGCAAACAAACAAAAATACCACTTTCATGATTCTCTGCCTTCTTTAAGATCTGTTTCTCTTCCTCTGTCCCATAGTTAAACTTCTCAGTATCTTCCACTTGTCATTTTTCAGTTTGGATATGATCCCACTTCATTTTGCTTCTATTCTCTCCATGCAACTGAAAGTAAATTATAAGTAGGGGTTCCTAACCAGGCATCTATCCACAAGAATTCAGGGTTCTCAGAAACTGCATCAGAAAAAAAAATAATTTTATTTTCACTAAGCTATCTAATATTTGGTATTTCCTTCTCTTATGATAATAGGCAACAAACCACAATAGTATTAGCAGTACCTGTGACTCTGTCACCAATAGAAATCACAGATATTTTTATATCATATAACTGTCATTTTAGATATCTTAAAATGTCATTTACATTCATCAGTACTTTAGAATTATGGTAGTTATTAGATTGTATATTGTTGTAGGCTCCCTGTTTACAGATGCTTATGCCATATAGGCAGCTAACTATTGGACAACTCTGGACCTACTTGTCATTGATCCACCAAGCAGCAAAGTCACATGTTCTTACATTGGCGACTCAGGCATATAAATTGCTTTCTGATATTCTCTACTTATAACTGATCATTGATCAATACACAACAGGAGGTTAGTCAAAGACCATTGTAAAGTTTAATGTTTTTATTCAATATATTTATTCAAGTAACAATAACCTTGACATTGATATCTTTTGAAAAACAAAACCTAATTTAAAATCGTCTGTTTTATTTTAATATTTTATTTTTGATTGACAGATAAAATCATATATATTTGTCATGTGCAACATGATTTTTTTATCTCTAGAAATTTGCAGGGTACAAGTGCAGTTTTGTTGCACAACTATATCACATAGTGGCAAAGTCTGGGCTTTCAGTGTAACCATAAGCCTAATAATGTATATTGTACCAATTAAGTAATTTATCATCCTTCACCCACCCTCTTACCTTTCTGAGTCTCCAATGTCTATTATTCCACACTCTATTTCCACATGTACACATTATTTAGCTTTCATTTATAAGCGAAAACATATTGTATTTGACTTTCTGCTTAACTTAAGATAAGGGCCTCCAGTTCCATTCATGTTGCTGCAAAGACATGATTTCGTTCTTTTTTATGGCTGAATGATATTCCATTGTGTATATACACCACATTTTCCTTATCCATTCATTTTTTGATGGACACTCAGGTTGATTCCAAATCTTTGCTATTGTGAATAGTGCTGCAATAAACATAATGACTACAGGTATCTTTTTTGATATAATGATTTATTTTCTTTTAGATAGAAACCTAGAAGTGGGCTTGCTGGATTGAATGGTAGTTCTATTTTTAGTTCTTTGTGAAATTTACATTCTGTTTTCCATAGAGGTTGTACTAATTTACATTCTTCCCAACAGTGTATAAATGTTCCTTTTTTCTCCACATCCTCACTAACATCTGTGATTGACTTTTTAAATAGCCATCCTGACTGGTGTAAAATGGTGTCTAATGTTGGGTTTACTTTGGAGTTCTCTGATGATAAGTGATGCTGAACATTTTTTCATATGCTTTTTGATCATTTGTATGTCTTCTTTTGAAAAATGTCTATTCATGTGTTTGCCCAATTTTTAATGAGTTATTTGTAGTATTTGTGTTGAGTTCTTTGAGGTCCTTGTAAATTCTGGATATCAGCTCCCAATCAGATGTATAATTTGCAAATATTTTCTCCCATTCCACAGGTTGTCTGTTCACTTTGTTAATTTTTTTTTTTTTGCTGTGCAGAAGCTTTTTAGTTTAATTAAGTCCCATTTATTTATTTTTGTTTTTGTTGCTTGTACTTTTAAGGTTTCAGTCACAAATTTCCTGCCAAGACCAATGTCCAGAAGAGTTTTCCCTTGGTTTTCTTCCAGTATTTTTGTAGTTTCATGGCTTACATTTAAGTCTTTAATCCATTTTGAGTTGACTTTTGTATATGGTGAGATGTAGGAGACCAGTTTCATTATTCTGCATACGGCAATTCAATATTTGCAGCACCATTTATTGCAAAGGTTGTTTTTTGCCCCCAGTGTATGTTTTTGTTGACTTCATCAAAGATTAGTTGACCATAAATATGTGGTTTTATTTCTGGGTTCTTTATTCTGTTTCATTGATCTATATGTGTATTTTTATACCAGTATTATACTGTTTGGTTACTATAGACTTGCAGTATAATTTGAGGTCAGGTAACGTACTGCCTCCAGCTTTGTTATTTTTGCTTAGGATTGCTTTGGCTATTCTTTTGTATTTCTTTTCTTTAGGTAGCTTTGGGTTTTATATGTTCTTGTTTTTCCAGTTCCTCGTGGTGCAATATTAGGTAGTTAATTTGTGACCTTTCTATTTTTTTGATGTAGTCATTTAATGCTATAAAATTCCTCTTAGCACTGCTTTTGTTGTATCCCAGAAGTTTTAGTATGCTGTGTCTCCATTTTCATTAATTTCAAAAAATTTTTAAATTTCCATCTTAAGTTCCTCCTTGACCCAAAGATCTTTCAGGAACATGCTGTTTAATTTCCATGTATTTAACATAAAGAAATGATAAATGCTTGAAGTGCTGGATACCCCAATTATCCTGATTTCACCATTACACATTGTATGCCTGTATCAAAACATAACATATACTACATAAATATATACACCAATTATGTACCTGTAATAATTAAAATATTTTTTAAAAATAATTTCCATGTATTCATACATTTTTGAGAGTTCATTTTGGTATTGATTTCTAGTTTTACTCCACTGTTGTCTGTGAAGATGCTTCATATGATTTCAGTTTTTAAAAATTTATTGAGACTTGTTTTGTGGCATAAATAACATGTGGTCTACCTTGGAGAATATTCCATGTGCTAATGAGAAGAATGTATACACTGCAATTGTTGAGTAGTATGTTCTGTAAATGTATGTTAGGTTCATTGGTATAAAGCACAGTTTAAGCCCAGTGTTCATTGACTTTCTGTTTGATAATCTGTCTAGTGTTGTGAGTGGAGTGTTGAAGTTCCCCACTATCATTGTATGGTTGTATCTCTCTTCCTTTAGATCTAGTAATATTTGTTTTATGAATCTGAGTGCTTTGGTTTGGGCTGCATATATATATTTAGGATTGTTATATCTTCTTGTTGACTTGCTTCCTTTATCATTATATAATGATCTTCCTTGTCTTTTTTCATGTTTCTATTAAAGTCCATTTTATCTTATATAAGTACAGCTACTCTTTTTTACTTTTGGTTTTCATGGGATATCTTTTTCCATCCCTTTAACCTTCAATCTAAAGTATCTTTACTAGTAAGATGAGTTTCATGTAAGAAGCATATAGTTAGTTTATTTATTTTTTTATCCATTCTGCCTATCTATATCTTTTAAGTGGAACATGTAATCCATTTATATTCAAGGCTAATATGCGAAGTTCTGTTCCTGTCATAATGTTGATTGTTATATGATTGTTTTGTGGATTCTTTGGTTCTTTTTTTACTCTATCTGTTTGTCTTTATGGTTTGGTGGAGTTCTGTTACCATTTGATTTCTTTCTCTTTCTCCTTTATGCAAATTTTTATAAGATCTGTGAGTTTTATACTTTTTTGTATTTTTATAACGGCAAATAACAACCTTTCATATCAGTGCTTAGATCTTCTTTGAGCATTTCTTGTAGAGTCAATCTAGTGGTGACAAATTCCTTCAGTGTTTACTTGTCTGGGAAAGACTTTATTTCTCCTTCATCTATGAGGCTTATTCTGGGAGGATTTAAAATTTGTGGTGGACAGATTTTTTCTTTAAGAACTCTGAAACTAGGAGTTCTTAAAGAAAAGTTAAGAACTCCTTAAAGTTCTTAAAATAGCCCCAAACTCTTCTTGCTTTTAAGGTTTCTGCTGAGAATTCCACTGTTAGCTTGACGGGGTTTTCTGTATAGGTGACTACATACCTTTTTCTTGCTAATTTTAGGATTTCTTCCTTCTAATTGACATTAGACAGTCTGATGACTATATGTTGTGGTGAAGTCCTTTTTGCAATGTATTTCCTAGTGATCCCTGAGTGTCTTATTTCTAGATGCCTAAATCTCTTGCAAGACTAGGAAAGTTTTCATTAATTATTTCTTTAAATAGGTTTTCCAAACTTTTTTGATTTTTCTTCTCCCTCAAGGATACCAATGATTTGTAAGTTCAGATGCTTTATGTAGTCCCATACTTCTTGATGGCTTTGTTCATTCTTTTTAATTCTTTTTTCTTTATTTTTGTATGGATTAATTCAAAATACCTGTCTTCATGTTCTGAGATTCTCTCTTCTACTTGGTCTAGTCTATTGTTGAAGCTTTCAATGGAATTTTGTAATTCTTTCAATGAATTTTTCATCTCCAGAAAGTCCTGTTTATTTTTTTTAAATATATCTATCTCCTTGGTAAATTTCTTGTTCATATCCTGAATTGATTTTTTTATTTCTTTCTACTGGATTTCAGATTTTTCTTGAATCGCATTGAGCTTCTTTAAAATCAACATTTTGAATTATTTTTCTGGCATTTCAAAAATTTCATTTTGTTTAGGATCCATTCTAGAAAATTACTGTGTTCCTTTGGGGGTCTCATAACACCCTGCTTTTTCATAGTTTATAGTAATAGTATTATTAAACTGATTTCTTCACTTCTGGAGAAATAGTCACTTCTTACTTTTGAATTTACTTTCTTTGTGGTAGGATTTATTTTCCTCTTAAAGATGTCACTATGATGGATGTTGAATAGGGTCATTTGGCTTTGATTCTGGGTATGTTCAATGGCTTCAACTCTGTATCATTTCCTCGGTTATAAATAGTCTTAGTTTTCTGTCTTTCTCAAGTGCTGGTTTTAGTAGAGATGGATTGGGTATGTGAGTGGGTTCAAGAACTCCTGTTCAGTCAGGGAGGCATGGGTGATGGTAGTAGCAGAGATCTCTTGAAGCTTATCTCCTTCCTAAGTGTTGTGCACTTGTGTCAGCAGATGATGTAATGGGCTGTGCAGGTCAACCTCCAGGGCAGTAGGTGGTGCTTGCAGGTGACAGTCAGCTGTGGTGGTGGCAGTGGGATTTATGCTTGACTTTTGTTAACCAGGAGAAGTACTTGGGTGTCCCAGGCAATGGATTAGGCCATGGAACACTTAGTGATCCCAGTTCTGGTCTCATGCTCTTCCTCTGAGGTGAGGGGGAGGGGCAAAGCAAGTCAGTGCTGAGCCAGGCAAGTCTGCACTCAGGCCCTCCAATGGCGGGCAGAAGTAACAACCACAATAGAGGTTGGAAGGCAATTCGTAGGCCCCTGGAGAAACACTCCAGTGAGGAGTAGAGAAACTGCTGCTGTGCCAAAGACCCAGCACAGGAAAAGAGGGGAAGTTTGGGATACTTAGCCAAGCAAGCAGTAGTGGGATTTGCTTTGCTTTCACTCTCCCAGCTCAGCAGGGCTCCCTCTCCACAGCCTGATTCTGACAGCAATTTAGGATATTGATAGTTAGCCAAATTACAAGCAGTTTGTCTTCAGACCACAAAACTCACTACCTGAGTCAAAACTGTGGCTCTCAGGCTAAACCCCTCCAAGTTCGGTCCTGCAAAAAGGGCATGCCCAACTCCAGGGTGTGTGGCTACAGCCCACACCATGCTCAACTCTCAGTTTTGGCCACAGGGGCTCTTCCACTCCTTGAGACTAGAGACCAAATCCCTGTCCCAAGATTCTCTAAACCAGTGACTGCAGCCCATACTTCTTGGTAGTTTCTTGTGCAGCCTACTATAAGTTAGGATCAGGAATGGCATCATTCTATAAGGACCTGTGTCTGGGAGTGCATGGAGGGAACTTCCTGATACCATTCCTTCTTGCAGTCTCCTGACTGCTCTCCAGGTCACATCTAGGGCTTGGTAGGGTTACAAAGTTCCTCTGTGGCCTGGATTGCCCAGATATCCACTGAAAATATGCAGTTCAGAGACATTCTCTCCCCATCTCACAAACAGGAGGTTCACTCATGGCTTTCCACCAGACCTGCCACTCAGGTTCTTCTTATTTTTCCAAGTTCCTGAACTTTTCTTTCGCTTATATGTTGAATTCCCATGTTCCTTCTTGAATAAGAGTTCACAGTGTGAATCACTACACACTGTTTTGCTATTTCCAAGTGGATGAGGCATGCTAGCAAAGTCTCTATTCCACTATCTTGGGATAAGCATGCTTTCTAACATGATGTTTTAAAGTATGTATACATTGTGGAATAACTGAATCTAGCTAGTGAACATATGCATTACCTCACATAGTTACTATTTTATGGTAAGAACACTTAAGATTTTGTATACTTTGACCAACATTTCCCCACCCCACAACTCCAACCACCTCAGCCCCTGGTAATCACCATTCTACTCTGTAATTCTATGAGATCAACTTTTTTAGGTTCCACATGAGCGAGACCATGTAGTATTTGTCTTTCCGTAGCTGGCTTATTTTACTTAACAATTTCCTCCAGGTTTATATGTGTTGCAAATGGCAAGATTTTTTTTCTTTTTATGGTTTAATAGTTTTTCATGTGGATATATATATATATATATATACCATATTTTCTTTTATCCATTCATTCACTGATGGACATTGTGAATAATGCTGCAATGAACATGGGCATTCAGATATCTCTTTGACATACTGATTTCATTTCCTTTGGATATACACCCAGTAGTGAGATTGCTAGATCATATGATAGTTCTATTTTTATTTTGGGGTAAAATTCTATGCTGTTTTGCATAGATGGTTGTGCTAATTTACAGTCCCACCAAGAGTGTACAAATGTTCCCTTTTCTCCTCATCTTCACCAACACTTCTTATCTTTCATCTTTTTTTAAAAAAATAGCCATTCTAACAGGTGTTAGATGTTATTTTATCATACATTTAAATTTCATTTCCCTTAAGATCAGTGATGTTGAGCATTTTTTCATATACCTCTTGGAAATTTGTATGCCTTCTTTGAGAAATGTCTATTTAGGTCATTTGCCCAATTCTAAATTGGGTTACTTTCTTTTCTTACTCTTGAATTGTTTCAGTTCCTTATATATTTTGGATATTAACCCCATTATCAGAGGTATAGTTTACACATATTTTCTCCCATTCTCTAGGTTGTGTCCTCAGTTCTTCACTCTGTTGGTTTCTGTTGATTGTTTCTTTGGCTGTGCAGATATTTTTATTTTGATGTAGTACCACTTGCTTTCTTTTTTGTTTTTTGTTTTTGTTTTTGTTTTTTTGCTTTTATTGCCTATGCTTCTGGTGTGATATCCAAGAAATCATTGCCATGACCAATGTCATGAAGCTTTCCCCTATTTTCTTCTACAAGTTTTATAGTTTTGGCTCTTACCTTTAAGTCTTCATTCCATTTTGAGGTGATTTTTGTACATGATGTGCGATAAAGGTCTGATTTCATTATTCTGCATGTGGATACCCAGTTGTCCCAACACCACTTATTGAAAATACTGTTCTTTCCCCATTGCATATTCTTGGCAACTTTGTGGGAAAACAGTTTGCTGTAAATGAATGGATTTATTTCTGGGCTCTCTATTCTGTTCCATTGGTCTATGTGTCTGTATGCCAGTACCATGCTATTTGAGTTATTATAGCTTTGTAGTATATTTTAGACTCATGTGATGTGATGCCTCCAGCTTTGTTCTTTTTGCTTAAGATTGCTCTTGCTATTTGAGGTCTTTTGTGGTTCTATATGAATTCTAGAAATTTTTTTTCCTATTTTTGTGAAGAATGTCATTGGTATTTTGATGGGGGTTGCATTAAATCTGTAGATAACTTTAGGTAGTATGGATATTTTCTCAATATTAATTCCTCCATTCCATTAACAAGAAATACCTTTCAATTTATTTGTGTCTTCATCAATTTCTTTCATCAGTGCTTTATAGTTTTCAGTATAGATAATTTTTACTTCCTTGGTTAAATTTATTCCTAAATACTTTTTGTAGCTATTGTAAATGGAATTGCTTTCTTGATTTCTTTTTCATATATTTTACTGTTAGTATAGAAATACTACTGATTTTTGTATGTTGATTTTGAAACCTGCAACTTTACTGAATTCATTTATTATTTCTAATAGTTTTTTGGTGGAATCTTCAGGGTTTTCTATATATAAGAACATATCAACTGCAAACAGTGACAATTTATCTTCTTCCTTTCCAACTTGGATGCCCTTGATCTCTATCTCTTGCCTAATAGCTTTGGCTGTACTTCCGGTGCTATGTTAAATAGAAGTGGGCATTCTTGTCTCATTCTTGATCGTAGATAAAAAGTTTTGAACTTTTCCCTGTTGAGTATATTGTTAGCTGTGGGTTTGTCATATATGGCCTTTATTTTTGGGGGTTAAATTCCTTTTATACCTAATTTGTTGAGGGTTTTTATCATGAAAAGGCATTGAATTTTGTCAAGTGCTTTTTCTGTATCTATTGAAATGGCATGCTTTTTATTTTTCATTCTTTTAATACAATGCATTATATTTATTGATTCGCATATGTTGAACCATCCTTTCATCCCTGCGAGAAATCCCACTTGATCATAATGAATGATATTTTTAATGTGCTGCTATATTTTTTGCTAGTATTTTGTTGAGGACTTTTGCCTCTGTCAGACATATTGGTCTGTAGTTTTATTTATTTATTTATTTTTGTAGTTACCTTGTCTGGCTTTCATATCAGAATAATGGTAGCTTTATAACATGAGTCTGGAAGTATTCCCTCCTCTTCTATTTTTGGTACCAATTCTTAAAGAATTGGTACTTGTTCTTTTTTAAACATTTGGTATAACACATCAGTGAAACCATCAGATCAGGTTATTTCTTTAATGGGTGACATTTTATTACTGATTCAATCTCCTCATTTGTTATTGGTCTGTTCAAATTTTCTATTTCTTCATAATTTAGTCTTTGTAGGTTGTATGTGTCCAGGAATTTATCAATTTCTTCTAGGTTATCCAATTTGTTGGCATGTAATTTTTCATAATAGTCCCTTATGATCTTTTCTATTTCTGTTGTATCATTCATAATGTTTCCTATTTTGTTTCTGATTTTATTTATTTGTGTTTCCTTTCTTTTTTTCTTAGTCTGGGTAAGGTTTGTCAATTCTTTAATCTTTTCAAAAACCAACTTTTATTTTAATTAATCTTTTGTATTGTTTTTCTAGTTTCTATTTAATTTATTTCTGCTCTGATTTTTATTATTTCCTTCCTTCTACTAATTTTTGGATTGAGTTTGTTTCTGTTCTTCTAGTTTCTTGAAGTGACATGTTGTTTGAGATTTTTTTTGCTGTATCCCATAAGTTTTGCTAAATTGTGTTTTCATTTTCCTTTGTCTCAAGAATGTTTAAATTTCCCTTTTAATTTACTCATTGACCCATTGGTTGTTCATGAATATATTGTTTAATTTCTATGTTTTTGTGGATTTTCTAAAGTATCTTCTGTTGTTGATTTTTAGTTTTATACTATCATGGTCAGAAAAGATACTTGATATGATTTCAATCTTCTTAAATTTGTTAAAACTTCTTTTGTAGTCTAACATATGATTTATCCAAGAGAACATTCCATGTACAGTTGAAAAGATGTGTATTTTGCAGCCATTGGATGGATTGTTCTGTATATGTCCGTTAGGTCCATTTGGTCTACAGTTAGGTTAAGTTCAATGTTTCCTTATTCATTTTCTGCCTAAATGATCTGTCCATTTAAATTGCCTATATATATTTTTTATGTTAAACTTTTATTTACAGCACAACCCACTTAACACAGAGATATACAAAGAGATACACACATAAGCATCAGGATGTGTTTTTTTCCAGGGGACAGTAATTTCCCTTTCAAATTGCCTATATTTTAAATGCATTGTATTGTCATTAAAAACATTAACAAATTAGAAATATATTACTATTTCACCAAATTTAAAAATATTTTGATAAGTGCACCTGTATATAATTTTTTTCTTTCAAAAGCCTACATGTTTTATTTTACACATTTAAATACATTATTATAAGAAGGAGTCTATAGGCCTCACCAGACTGCCAAAAGTGGCCCATGGAACAAAAGTTGATTAAGAACCACTCCTTTAACGGATCTGAAATAATGCTACATCCAATGGCTTTTTCTTCCAGTTGATAATGAGATCTCTTCTTGCTCTTATGAGAATGATGAGAACATTTTTTCTTCTTTCCTTATTTCTAGAACTTGTTTCCCACAGTTTGTGACACTGTTGATCATCCCCTAAAAGTAGTCAATCTCTCCTCCACTTGCTAACATGTTTTTGCAATGCCCTGACTCTTATGATGTTTCTCTAGTTGTTTCTCTTCAGTCTCTCACATAGACTGCTTATTTATCATCTCCCTGTCCTTCAGTTTTGGAACCTCTGAGTGATCTTTGACTTTGTTATCTTTTTCAAAGCCAACATCAGATAACTTTCTAATATCTGTTGATTCTTTCTTCTTAACACATTAACTTCCACGATAGTTGTATTTAATTCAATCTAGTTTTGACCCTGGGGATTCACGAACCACATATAAAATCTTACTTGTTGATGTTCTTACTGTTACAATTAATATTGACAATTAAATTCTAAAAACATGAATTAAATGAATAGAAGTGAATAAATTTTGTTTTTGTATTTATGTTTACCTTTAAATTATACTCAAAGTTGTTATTCTGTTTTCATAATAAAACACTGTGGCCCCAAGGAAAAGTTTCTGATTTTTGTGTGTGTGTGTGTGTGTGCAGCAATGTTTTAATAATGTATCCCATTCATGTATCTTACTTCTCATTATTACTGCCACCACCTTAGTCCATACACCCAACCCTGGTTCTAAAACTACTACAACAGCCTGCTAACTGGTCCTCCTCATTTTGGTCTCTCTACTTTCCAATCCATTCAGCACAATGTGTCCAGAATACTGTTTCTAATTCACCAACTCAATTAGATTATTCCCGCTCATTTAACTTTTTCTTCAAGGTTTTATCAGGTTCGTTGGTGTAAGCAACAAAACTGACTGGCTAGCTGAAGAAAAAAAAAGAAAAATGAAGGGAAAATAGTCAGTGGAAGAACACAGGGTAGCCTACAGAATTGAAGGACCAACTGAAGAGTGTCAGGCTTGGAAAGAATTTAAACTAGGAAATATCCTGTGATCTAATTTGAAGGAGAAAATGGATGAGTCAAGAAGCTGTTTTTCTCTCATTATTTCTCTCTGCTCAAAACCCAAGTCCAGGATAACATTGAAAGCATCTAGTTTGGGTCACATGTCCACCCCTTAGCTAGGAAGAGCAGTATATATTGATTTGCTTGTCTATGAAGACTATCCATAGTCAAGGAAAGTTCATTCCTCTCTAGAATTTCCAAAAGAAGGAATATATACTGGACAACCCTAAGCAACAAATGCCCACTGAAAAGCTGTTTCTTCTCTGTATGGTACTGACATACTTTCCAGACTTATGTCTCTCTACTTTCATACATGCTCAATGCTTCAGCCAAACTGGTCCACTTATCCTTTCCTGGTTCATTTCTGCTGCTTTTCTATTTTTAAAATTGTTCATGCCATTCCCTCTTTCAGGAAAATCTTGATTTTTCCCTTGCTTCTGTTGAAATCCTGCTTACTCTTTAAGACCTAGATCAAATATCTATAAATCCTCTCTACTTGATTTAGACAAAAATTATCTCTCACTTTTTGGCCTCTCACTTTTTACCATTTTAGGGCAGTTATACTGCCTGTAATTTAATTATGTTTGAATTAATTTTATCTCTACTACTAGAACATAATCTCTGTGGAAATAGTGAATCACAACATTCACCAGAGTGCTTTGTATATAGTGTTCAATAAATATTTTGGTAAAGAACAAATGAATAAGTGGAAAAATGAAAGGAAATCTATAGTCTTGAGTTACTAGAATCATACCAGCAAAATTATATTGTATATATAGTGATGGATTTGTCACTATCCATCACAAACACAGAAGAGACATTTAAAAATAGATTGGTGTGTTTTGTTAATAAGCACCAATGTATCTATTTGAATCAATCACTCTTTTCCTCCCCAAATTTACCAGTCATTTTACTCTCATAGCCTCAAGCTTAAAAGTAATGCTAAAGAACTTCAAAACCATTGTTTTATTCAGTGAGAATCTGGAATCTCAAAACTCTAGTGTTCCAAATAGTAATCTCAGAAAACATGGAGTTGACTCCTCACCAAAACAATTACCAACCTTCTTTTTAATGACAAGTGGGAAGGGTAACATGAGTACTCAGGAATATATTAATATATTGTTGCAAGGACTTATGACTTCTAAATATAGCTATTGATTTCCATCTGCTTTGCTCAGTCCAGAGCTACAAATTTGAAACACCTAAGCAAATGAATAAGTGTAAATCAAGTTTGCAATTAAGATTTTACAAAGGAGTATCCATCAAGTCCCTAGGAATGCTTTTTTTATTTTCCATACTACCTGGAATATTTTTAGGGCTCCCAAATACAGCACAGACTGCTGGAAGTTTTGCAACATCTGTGTTCCTGGATACATGTTTTGGCCTGAGAGTTACTACACTTATGACTAGATATAAACGTTCCAATTTTCTCTGATATTTGTGTATAACAAATATCCTACTATACAAACATATTTTAAAATGTTTGAATTAGACATTTTAAGTTTTTCAGGATTTACTTATACTCTTTCTATACCTTCATCCTGATGGCTAAAATGTGTCCTATTTTAAAGGGTTAACAAAGAGAAGGCAGTTTAAAGTTGAATTGCAATTGGCTATTACTAGAGTGAAAATTGAGAGGAGCAGGGAGGTTCCCTTAATCGTAGCAGGAATTATGAAGTAGAAATAACACTGAAATTAACTTTTGTAACAAGGATCATTCTCTTGAACCTCCCCAACTGGTTAGAGTTGGTTTCGGTTAAGGTGGAGCTGGCTCTGCCATTACATTGTTGTTATTACTGATAATTATTTTTATTGTGCTATGCAATATCTATATGGCATTTTATAACATCACACATAAAGACCAAGTCTCTTTTCTCAAGTCTTGAAGTATCACTTGGCATAAATATTCTGGTAGGTGTACTTATAAATGCTAATTTTATACACACCTCAGTGCCCTCTTGAATTTCATAGATATTTACTGTACACTCTTAGTACCTAAAATGAAAAAGATGTAATAAGGCCTCCCAACAAATATTTACCAAATGTCCCTGACATACATCTTAAATGAAAGGACCAGTCTTTCTTTCTTTCTCCACTTTATTCATTCATTTATGCATTTAGTTATTCATTCAAACTGTTTACCTCCCAGAAGAAAACAAGGGGATATACTTTGGAAGTTTCTAGATTGTATTTTTTTTTTGTCAGATGAAAACTGGATTTGGGGTAATATTTACTTGTACCAATGGAGGGCTTCAGTGAACTTCTTTTAGGTGGTGCTTGGTATAAGCAGAAAATAAAGAGAAATTAAAGTATTATAGCCATTTATGAACCATGAAGCTTTTCTGACATTTAAATAGACACATAGATTACTTAAGATCAAAGTATTTCATTCTACTTAGGGTCACACTAGAAATATTCCAAGTAGAGATACTGAGTTAGTCAGCAAAACACCTACCACGAACCCTAAACTGACTCTAGAAATGTTAACAAAAGAGATAAGGAAACCACACACATGAAAACACTTTAGAATGGTTTGTTGCAAGATTGCCATTTTTATGAGTCAACAAAGACTTGCTTGAAATTGAAGAAGAAAGACCACAGTATTACATTTTTTTTTTATGTCTGGCTTATTAGAAATGTCAAGATACATTTCTGTATGTGTACATTCATATCTATTGTGTTAGGAACAATCAAATATAAAATAATTGTATTGCTTCAAGATTATCTCTCGCTCTCTCTATATATAATATATATAAAATGTCTATATATACACACACAATATGAAATTTGCTAGTGAGTGTATTTATTGTTCCTTGGCTTTTCTCCACATGTTATTTTCTAGGCATATAAAGCCTAAGGTTAAACACAAATTACAGGATTTTAGAAATCATTATTTTAATCTCCTTGGTGAAGATATCTAAATTCTCTGAAAGGATTTACATTTCCTTAATGGCAATTTAATACCTTTAATTAATTCTTATAGAATTGTAGAGCATACCAGTATATCATATATTAAAAGCTTATTCATTTTTGCTCATTATGCTTTTTTAATCCTCTGAGATATTACACATTATTTATCAATCAGAATTTTGATTCTCTACCATTGGGTTCAGGTGTTAAATTACAATATTTTAGCCTGGTGACTTGATTTATAATGCCCTGACCAAATTAGCCACTGGTGTTCTAATTTAGCAACATCACAAGTAGAAAGTCATGAATTTTATAAAATGTTATAGTGGACCTTGCACATATTTTGGGGTTAGATGAATTGAATTTTTTATACATCTTGAGATATTTCATGAGAAGTCACATTAGCAATTTTCTTCTTTAATATATATATTCACTTCTATATTCAAGTGATATTAATTTATTTATCAATTTATTTCAGCATATTATGGGGCTACAAATGTTTAGGTTACATATATTGTCTTTGCCCCTCCTAAAGTCAGAGATTCAAGTATGTTCATGTCCCAGACAGTGGGCACTGCGCCCACTAGGTGTGAATATACCCATCCCTCCAACACCACCCACCTGCCCAACACCCAATGAAAGTTACTAGTATATGTGCACATAGGTGTTGATCATTTAATACCAATTGATGCTGAGTACATGTGGTGCTTGTCTTTACATTCTTGTGATACATCGCTTAGTAGCATGGGTTCCAGCTCTATCCAGGATAATACAAGAGGTGCAAGATCACCGTTGTCTTCTGTGGCTCAGTAGAACTCCATGGTATACATATACCACATTTTATTAATCCACTCATGTATTGATGGGCACTCGGGCTGTTTCCACATCTTTGCAATTGTGAGTTGTGCTGTTATAAACATCCTAGTGCAGATGTCTTTTTTTAGAGAATGACTTTTTTCCATTGGTTACATGTCCAGTAATGGGATTGCTGGATCAAATGTTAGTTCTACTTGTAGCTCTTTGAGGTATCTCCATATTACCTTGCACAAAGGTTGTACTAGTTTGCAGTCCCACCAGCAGTGTATGAGTGTTCCTATCTCTCTGCATCCACACCGACATTTGTTGTATTGGGACTTTTTTGATAAAGGTCATTCTCATTGGACGTAAGTGATATTTCATTGTGGTTTTGATTTGCATTTCCCTGATGATTAGAGATGTTGAGCATTTTTTCATGTTTGTTGGCCATTATAGTCTATCTTCTATTGCAAAGTTTCTGTTCATGTCCTTTGCCCACCTTTTGATAGGGTTGTTTGATTTTTTTCCTTGCCGATTTTCCAGAGTTCTATATAGATTCTAGTGATCAGCCCTTTATCCAATGTGTAATGTGTGAATATTTTCTCCCATTCTGTAGATTGTCTGTTTGCTTTCATGATAGTTTCCTTGGTTGTGCAGAAACTTTTTTAAATTTGATCAGTTCCCATTAATTTATTTTTCTTGTTGCTGATTGCCTTTGGGGTCTTCTTCATAAGTTCTTGGCCTAGGCCAATGTCTGTAAGAGTTTTTCCAACATTTTCTTCTAGAATTCTTATGGTTTCATGCTGTAGGTTTAAGTCTGTTATTTACTGTGAGTTAATTTTTGTGAGAGGTGAAAGGTGCAAATCATGGTTCAGTCTTGTACATGTGGCTATACAATTTTCCCAGCACCATTTATTGAATAGGGATTCTTTTTCCCAGCATATCTTTTTGTCTCTTTTGTCAAAGATTAGATGGCAATACGAAGATGGTTTTATGTGTGTGCGTTTTAAGTTCTGTTCCATTGGTCTCTGTCTTTGTTCTTGTGTCAGTTACATGCTGCTTCCATTACTATATCCTTGTAGTTTAGCTTGAAATCTGGTATATTGATGCCTCCCTATTTGTTCTTTTTGCTTAAGATTGCTTTTGCTATATGGGGCCTTCTCTGGTTCCATACGAATTATAGAATTATTGTGTTTTGTAGATCTGTGAAAAAATTATGTTGGTATTTTAATAGGGATTGCATTGAATCCTAGATCACTTTGGGTAGTATAGATATTTTAACAATATTGATTCTGCTGATTGATGAGCATGGTATGGTTTTCTACCTGTTTACATCCTCTGCTATTTCCTTCCTCAGTGTTTCATAGTTCCCCTTGTGAAGGTCTTTTACTTCCTTAGTTAAATATATTCCTAGGTATTTTACTTTCTTTTTTACTATTGTGAAGTATATTAAGTCTTTGATTGGTTCTCAGTTTGATTGTTATTAACATATAGGAATGATACTGATTTCTGTACATTAATTTTGTAACCTGAGACTTTGCTGAATTTGTTTACCAATTCCAGTAGCTTCATGGCACAATCTTGGGGGTTTTCTATATATAGGATCATATTGTCAACAAAAAAGATAGTTTGACCTCTTCTGCCTCCATTTTGATGTCCTTTGTTTCCTTCTCTTGTCTGAATGCTCTGGCTAAGACTTCCAGTACTAAGTTGAATCAAAGCAGCGATAGGGGGCAACCTTGCCTGATTCCTGTTCTAAGCTGGAATGCTTTCAATTTTTCCCCATTCAGTATGATGTTGGCTGTGGGTTTGTTATATTTTATCATTTTTAGGTAAGTTCCATCTATGCCTTTTTCTCTTAAGCATTGTTATCACAAAAGTCTGCTGAATTTTGTCAAATGCTTTTTCTGCATCGATTGAGAGGATCATATGGTCTTTGTTTCTGCTTTATTTATGTGGTGAATTACTTTTATAGATTTCATGTGTTGAGCTATCACTACATCTTTGGGATAAAGCTCACTTGGTCGTGATAGATTATTTTTTTTCATAAGCAGCTGAATTCAGTTTGCTAGGATTTTGTTGATTATTTTTACATGTATATTCATAAGGGATATTGGTCTGTAGTTTTCTTTTTTGTGTGACCTTTTCTGGTTTTGGTATCAAGGTGATGTTGGCTGCATAAATCCTTTGTCTTTTCAGACCACAGTGAAATAAAATTAGAAATCAACTCCAACAGAAACTCTCATCTCTACATAATGTCATGGAAACTAAGCAACCTTTCGCTGAATGTTTATAGCACTAAGGAGAAAATTACGATGGAAATCAAAAGATTATTTGAACTAAATGATAAAGGAGACAGAAGCTATCATAATCTGTGGGACTCAGCTAAAGCAGTCCTGAGAAGAAAATTTATATCCATAAATGCCTAAATCCAAAAGACAGAAAGATTATAAATCAACAATCTAATGAATCATCTCAAATACCTGGAAAAGGATGAGCAAACTGACCCCAAACCCAGCAGAAGAAAAGAAATAACAAAGATCAGACTAGAACTAAATGAAATTGATAATAAAAAACTATACAGAAGATTAATAAAACAAAAAGTTGGTTCTTTGAAAAACTAAAGAAAATTGACACACCTCTTCTTAGATTAATCAGAAGCAGAAAAGAAAGGTATCTAATAAGCTTCATCAGGAATGAAAAAGGAGAAATTATAAGTGATACCACAGAAATACAAAATGTCATCCATGAACACTATAAAAACCTCTATGCACGTAAACTTGAAAACGTGGAGAAAATGGACAAATTCTTAGAAACACATAGCCTCCCTATACTCTATCAGGAAGAAATATAATTCCTGAACAAATCAATATCAAGTACAGAAATTGAAGCAGCAATAAAAAATCTTCCTAAAAAGAAAAGTCCTGGACCCAATGGTTTCACACCCAAATTTTAGTAGACCTACAAAGAACTGGTGCCTGTTCTGCAGAAATTATTACATAACATTGAGAAGGAAGGAATCCTCCTCAAGTGAAATTTAAA
>CAUYPO010092248.1:0-28864 GCA_963574435.1 Cheirogaleus major
AAGGAGGGGTGGCTGGAAGTGTCCTGGCCCACCGTGCAAGGTCCTTGGGGAATACCAGGGCCAAAGTCACCCATGGGAGGAGTCCCATGTCTCCCAGGAAAGAGCCACCCTAGTAAACCTACCACAGTCATTCCCTGGGCGGGAGCAGCTTGTGGGGAGGGAGTGTCCTCTGTGTGACGCCGTGTGGATCTCAGAGCACTGTCACATGCCCTGCAGGTGGAGGTGCACCAGCTGCATTCTCATGGCCACCACATTCCGCCCCGGTGCTGAGCTGATCCACTTCTGGAGGTAGATCTACTTCCTTGTGGCTTTTCTTCCCGAGAGACTCGGAAGGAGATCAGCAGGAGGGACCACAGTTGCAGCTGACCTCGGGGCCACACGGACATTCATCCTCGCCGCCCTCCACTACCTATCGATCATCCTCACACTCAGATACCACTTCAGCACATCTCTGAGGCTTTTCCTGGACTTTGTGATCCAGCTTCATTCTCAGCGTCCTGCGTACTCGATAATTACACCCTTCTCAGTCTGGGATCCCACCACACACCTGTTCATTGTCACAATGGGACAAGGACATTCCTGAGGTGCCAACGGGGGCCATGTGGGTTTCCCTTGTGTCCCTCCCTGCCTGCATTCTGTAAAGGTGGTCCTGACTGCTGCTGCCCGTCAAGGTCACTTACTGCCAGCATGGTGACCTCTTATCTGTTGGTCCCTTGGCACAAACAGCCCAAGATGCCCTGGAGGCAGCCGTCACTTGTAGTGCAGTGGGGCCCTTGCTGTGGCCCCTGGTGAGTGTGTGCACCATTTGGGGACCAAGACCTGCACCCTGCAAATCCAAGAGTAAGGGGCGGGTAACCCCACACTCAGGGGACCGGTGTTGTCACTCGTTATGCCACTTGATGCTTCCTGCCTTCTGATGGCCAAGCACCTCTTGGACACTGTTACTTCAGGGCTCCGTCGTCCCATTAAACATCAGTGAGCCCAGCTCTGAGCCTGCCTCTCCCACACTCATCCATGGCCTGTAAGGACAGCCATGGTCAAATTTCTTGGTGATGCTAGTGCCCCTCTCAGTGTCACATCCTGACGGGTTGGGGTGATGTTGAGTCGTTTGACCCCACACATGAAACACGGTCCTTGGTGCACCTCCTGGCCTTCCATGTCCATTCATTCCAGCGTGGCCCCTCCCCGTGATCCCTTTGTTCCTTCCTCCACCATCTCCCCAACAGCTGTGCCATTTCTACTTCGACAGCTGGTCATCATTTGTCCCCAGACTTCTAATAGCCACCCCAGCACTGAGTTTACCCCATCCTTCAGGCTCCTTGCTGGGGTGTTAAATCTCATGTCCTGTGGATGAAAAAGTATCCTCAAATGGATGAATTCTCATTTATGCCATTATATATTCTGGTCCTTTTGATCAACCATCATCACATCCAATCCCAGGGACATTTCCCTGGATCCTGCTTGTATATGCTGCTAAATTTGGCAAATCCATAAGGATGTAGTCCCTTTTTCTCTTGTCAGGCACAGAAAGTCTCCAGCTAAGTTATGCTGGAATTTAACCCATTTTCCTGGCAGCCTGGAGTGGAGTCAAAGCAACTGCTGAGTGAGAGCCTATTGCAGCCCCTCTCAGCATGGAGGGAGGGATGGCACTTGCTAGGGACAGGTGGGCCACCTCTGCAAGCCCAGTAGATCTTGAGGAGTTGCAGAGCCAACATCGCCAGCATCCACCTGGATAGCCTTGCCCCAGGTTTCTGGATTCCAGGTTTCCCCCCAGGGCCCTGACCTCCCATAACAGACCCTGGGTGTGCATCACATGATCTGTCACTCTTACGGACTCCTGCAACTCCCAGCCTGCTGGCCGCTTTTGTCTGTCCTTGTTCTCTTTGTGAATGACCACAGAGGCTCTCTGGCTTTTCACTGAGCCATTAACTTCCTGTTAACAGCCCTCAGTCTGTCATTATTCTTCTGCAGCAAGTCAGTACGACCGACCAGCCTCCAGCCAACTCCTCTGCTTGTAAGCACTATTCCCCTCTTTCTCCACCCCATATTTTCAAATACCTGCGTCCCTGTACCTGCCGCAGCAGCTTCCTCCACCGGAACATTTTCCCAGGTCACCATCGGTGGCATCTTTAGAACTTGGTCTGCAACATCGTGCCAGAGGCTGCCCACGTCCCTACCACAAACCAGAGTGTCATTCTCTTCCCCCAGAGTGAGGAGGGGGAGCCTCCCCAAACCCTGCCTTGCCTTCCCAGTCCCCTCCTAGCACCACTTACGTTAGTCCGGGTCCTCCAAGAGGCAGACGCAAAGATGCGAATGATGTGAAAGTATTTTATTAGAGGAAACACCTGTGATAGAAAATAGGGACGGATAGGACATAGTCTGTGGCCTGGGATGTGATCGGTCTTGGAGAATGTCCCATGAGCTGATGAGAAGAAGGTATAGTCAGTGGTTCGGGGGTAGGAGCAGAAGAGGTTGGGAGAAGCAACAGCCTCAAGGCAAGTCAGACCCCTAAGCAAAAAGAGGAAGAAGTGCTGAGTGCCAGTGTCCTAGATCGCTGTGCACTTGACAGGAAGGTTGGCCAGACGCTCAGGGAGTCCTCACCAGAGTCGGCCATCAAAGACAGGCCATCCTCACTATCCCTGCGTGCTCTGTCACTGGCTGAATCAAGCAGCCCACAGGACGCATGGCCTCAGAAATGGATGTTGCAATACAGCAGCCTGGGCCTTTGGTCTGTCCATGGTCTGTTGAGCGCATTTCCATGTCTGCCCAGCACGTGTGTGCCATGTTCTAAAACGCTCAAACTGCATTCACACTCAAAGTAAAAGGTATTAAAATGCTGCTTGCATATGTTTAGATACTCAGACGTTAGCAATTTAAGGGTTAAAAAGAATGTCATTTTCTTAGCCACTTTTTCCTAATCAATAAAATATTTAAATTAAGCTGTTATAGCCTGCATTTTTCACTTTGAGCTCAATATAGCTATTTTAATTTCGAAGGAAAAAGCAGCCTGCACAGATTCTTAATTTGCTAATGTGGGCCTTTTTCTAAAAAACAGTGCTTGCCAATTATCTAAATTTATAATTTGTCTAAGATTAAATTACTTCATATCTTCAAATAATGAGCATATTTCATTTGTTAGTAGATACTTATTAGAGACATGCGCCTGAGTAATATTGCTTCAGGAACTGTCATCTTACTGTCCTGCATCATCTACTTTGCTAATATATTGTACATTTCCATCAGCATGTAAACGTGCTCTCACGTCTCCCAGGCCTCAGGGGAATGTGCTTATTACGCCCACACTTCCTTCTAGCTGCTGTCCATTTCTGTGGTCTCCCTGGGGAGTGGCACTCGGAAACATCTGCGTATTGTCCCTGTTTCCACTTCCTTCCTTTCCATCTTCTCTTGAATTCGCCCCAATCTGTCCACCACCCTCCTGATACTGCTCTTGTCAAGGACGTCCTCCATTGCCAAACTCCGTGGCTAAGAGGGTCCTCACCGTGCTCAGCATCAGCGTGCGACACAGCGTCAGGTGATCACTGTCTCTTTCTTGAAGCACTTCTGCAGTTGGGCACTGAGACGCCACTGTCTTTTGGTTCCTTCCACTTCTGTGGCTGCCCCTTGCTCGCTCAAACCCAGACCTACCTCTTGCATTCCTAATGTATTTGCCCAACTGAGCACCCAGCATCACCAATGTTCCTACTTGGCTATCTAGTGGAACCTCTGATTTTTTTTTTTTTTAATGTATAAACCTCAACTATTGATCTCCCACCTAAAACAAAACAAAACAAAGCAATCTGTTCATTGTTACATGTCCGTCTTCTCAGTAAATGACAGCTCCATCTTTCCAGCTGTTTAGACCAAAAGCTTTGGAGTCATTTTTCATTCTTCACTTTCTCTTACACCCTACGTCCAATGCAGCAGGGACTCCTGATTCAACATTCTAAATATTATCTAGAGTCTGATGACTTCTCCCCACCACCACAGCCCCCTTCCCAGATTCAACCCTCATCATCTCTTCTATTATTTCCTACTGAAACCCTCTCTTACCTGCTCCCCCTGCTTCCATTCTTGGTGTCTAGCAGCGTATTCTCTAAAAAGCTACAGAATGACCTTTTATAAACACAAGTCAAAGCCACCAATAACTCCCTATCTGGCCCAGAACAAAAACCCCATCTTCAATATGGTCTATGACACTCCACAATTTCTCCCCACACTGCACCCTCCCTTCACTACAACCAGACTTCTGTTCCTACGACCCCCCTTTTTTTGCACTGTGCTGTAGCCACGCCGGCCTCCTTGCCGTTTCTCAAGCTGACCAATCATTTTTCTATCTGATCCCCTTGCACTTGCTCTTCCCTCGCCCTACATGCTGGTCCTACACATCGTCTCTTTGCTCATCCCCTTACTTCCTTTAGGCTGCTGCTGAAATATCATCTTATGAATGAGACCTTCCTCGGTTGCCATATCTAAAATCTCAAATCCACTTATGCCCTTGCACTGCCTAGCACTCTACCAGACTTAATTTTTCTCAATACTATTTATACCACCAGATCTATGATACTTATATCATCTGTCATACTACAGCGCTATATTCACTCAGAGTTTTTATGTTAGGTTAATGCTGCTATTTCCAGCACCTTGGAGAGTGCTAGGCATAGGCTTGGTGCTTATTCCATAATTACGGAATTGAACTGAATAAATGAATAAGTTAGAAGATATTTCTCTCTGCTTAATGCAAACTGAAAGAATGTGAAAACATTGCAAAAACTGACACAGAGAAAGAGAGATGATACACAGGCAAGACTATGAACTATATATTAATACTTAAGAGCACAGCAACTGACTATATGGGACCAGTCACCTGAAAAGTTCTACTGGAATAAAAAAAAAAAAAAATCCAAAAACTTTTCATCCATGACATGCTTATACCAGTATGTACTGAATACCACCCAATGCCAACATGACAAAATCTTTTGCACAGTCTCTTAAAACTAAACTGTTTTCTGTGTTTTCTTACAACGTGTGAGGCACTAAACAGAAGAGATAATCTGAAAAGCAATGAATGGAGCAAACATTCCTTGTGGAGCTGCACAACATCTATTATCAAGCAGCCAGGGGTGGCAAATTTAGTGAATAAAAATACAGGACACCCAGTTAAAGCTGAATTCCAGAAAAACAACAAATCATATTTTAGTATAAGTGTAGGCCATGTAATATTTAGGGCATAATTATACAAAATAAAATATTTGTTGTTTATCTGAAACTCAAATTTAACTGGGCATACTGTGTGTGATCTGGGAGCCCTGTAAACAGACAGCGCCATTGTGCACAAAGGCAAACGAGAGCCCATCTGCTCACCTCCCTGCCTTGCACGTCCGCAGCCGTCACTCTCCTCGTGGGGAGATCGTTTAAAGTTCTCTCTCCATCTTGCTATAAACAAGAATTCACAGGTCATTTTTATTTAAGGATGGGTTTTATACATTTATAAGCACTGAACTGAAAAAAGTAAAAGAAGTTGAAGGAGGATGATATGCCACTGGCCTAGTGCGATGTGAATTTAACAAAGGCAGGCATTCTAATTTCGATGAGTGCACTGATGATCAAGGCATGTGGGTTCGAAACAAGTCCCTCCAGAAGGCAGTTTAGTGGAAACTCTTCCAAAGCATCCCCAAGTCCTATAGCACGAGGTGGCTCCTACTCCACGTAGGTCCAGACAGAAGCATCAAGGCTTTGCATTTCTCTTTACATCGGTGGTTCTCAAACGTTTTGGCCTCATGACCCTTTTATAATCTTAAAAATTATTGAGGACAACAACAATCTTTTGCTTGTGTGGGCTATATCAATTGAAACCACATTAAAACTAAAATTAGAGCATTTAAAAGCATTTTTAAAATTCATTTAAAATAATAATAAAGCCATTTCATGTTATAACAAATAAATTATTTTATCTAAAAAACTATATTTTCCCAAACAAAAGAAAATAGTGAGAGGATTGCTATCATTTTATAATTTTTCAAATGTCTTTAACACCTGCTTAATAGAAGGCAACAAGATTCTCACATCAGCTTCCGCATTCAGTCTCGTGCAATGCCTTGTTGTGGCTGAAGAGTATGAAGAAAACCTGGCCTCATGCAGATATGAAATTAGAGAAGGGGGACTATTTTAATAAGATTTTAAGAGCACTGTGGATGTTCTTCCTTGATTTTACACCAAGGAAAGACAAAAGACAAGGTTAGTTCCAATGTGGAAAATGAAACCATATATATTTTTAAAGCAGAGTCTTGCCATGTTGCCCAGGCTGGTCTCAAACTCCTGGATTCAAGGGATCCTCCCACTTCAGCCTCTAGACAAGCTGGGATTAAGGGTGCAAGTCACCACGTCCAGCTTGAAACCATGTTATTGAATTTTTAACTAAACTCAAGAGACAACAAGTTTTAAAAAAACAAACAAACACCTAATGACACCATTTTTGTGAAAATAATTAACATCATGGACCTCCATGAATCGAGCATCTCAAGGGACCCAGGTGTACCTTACCTCCCCCACACTTTGGGAACCACTGCCCTAGGCCAAGACTAATAATGTCGACTTTTAGAAGCTGAAAAGGTGAAGAATGGACAGAAATCCAGTGACTTTCCTCTTTCAATGTATAAAATAAGAACAAAGACACTGTCGAAGCATGTAGGCCCATGACCGAGGATTCGCACTCAGTCATCACACGCTCGGGTCCTTCACACCCTCCCAATGCCGCCCTCCTGCAGTTCTCAAGGTTCTCCTTTCCTTCATCACAGGTCTTTGGCAGTGTCATTGTCTCTTTCTAGAACATTCCTTACATATACTCAAGTATCCTGCCAGTACACAAGTCCATGCCTGTGAGCACCCTCCTACAAATACCTGTACAAACACACAAACACACACCTTTAGGGTTGCAGCTTATTTTCTCAAGATTGTGTTCTCTGGAATTTCTGGCAAGGTTAAATCTCTTTTTTAAACCACATGTTTTATTTTATTTATTTTTAAACCTCCTTTTTATATGTTCCCATACAACTTGACACATGTTTATGGGAGAATGGTACACTGGTTTTGGACAACCGCCCAGCACACAGCACGAAAAAGGACAGGAAATGTCCAGTATCTGGTACTGCGTGGCTTTGTTATCTGATCGTGTCTAGTTCTCAAATGTGCCTCACATTTTCCCTCAATTTTACTCTATCATTATTGTACGAGCAGGCGTTAAGCTTCTTGATGACATGGGCAGTCTTGGTTTTCCTCACTCTTGCATCTGTAGATTTTAACATAGCTTCAGCATATGGTAAACAATAAATATAGTTAAAACCATGAGTGACAAATTAATTTTAATAAAGTTTTTAAATTCCTGATGTCAAAAAGAGAAATGTTCTCAACTCAGATGTACTCATCTCTCCTCTGGGGCCTTTTAAAGGGACTGATTAAAGCTGAACTAACTAACAACAATACCCCACTCCCCCTAAAACCCTTTGATACCAAACCAGATTATTACTTTTTCTTTCATTGTATCTTCTGGGAAAAACATATCAAGGTTGTTTCCAGATATTCAGAAGAGACAGAGTAATTTAAATTAACTTCCTTGTCTTACTGAGAGTAAAAAATAATTTCCTTCACATGATTCTGAATTGTAACAGATTTAGAATGTGCCCATCAAAGGTAATGTGTTATAATACAAAAAAACTCTCCTTGGAAATCCCAGGGGTGTATACGTGAATGTGGGTTTCTATGTTTTGGGGAAAGGGGTTGGTTCTCTTTCTCCCTCTCTCTCTTTCTCTCCATCCTCTTCCCTGAAGAGGAAGATCTTATCTATTTCACATTGCACTGGCTTTTTATCTTATTAGATATTTAATCTATCAGAGAGAATATAGTGAAAACAGCACATTCATCCAAGACAGCCCATGTTTGCTCTTGCCCTATGGCCCTGCCATTGCATCCTTTCCATTTTAAATGTCACAAGAATATCAGGGAACTTTCTTAGGGTACAGTGACCTCAATGTGTGTGTACAGTCTCCTCAGCCTTCACAGCCTTATACAGTGGGGAAATGATCAGCTGGTTCCTGCTCTATGGACCCCAACGTCTTCCTCCAGAGAGAAGCTGTGTGTCAGAAGCTGCTTGTGCAGACCAAGCCCATGGGGTGCAGGGGCAGCCCAGGGAAACTTGTTCTTAGCCAAGAGAAACAGTGGAGGAGCCAGGATCCCTGACATCCCACTTGGACGTGTTTTATGGGAGAATGACATGTTGATTTGGGGCCACCGTCCAGCATGTAGCATGAGAAAGAACAGCAAATGCCCAGTACTTAGTATTGTGTGGTTTTATTACCTGATCATACTTAGTTCTCAAATTTCACTTGCCTGTTCCCAATGGAGGAGGTCCCAAAGGGGTTGTCCCTGCAGTATGGTACCCTGGCGTGGCTGGGGCTTGTGCTCAGGGGGCCTGGGGAATGAGCCTCCTACCACTGCTCTTGTCTGCAGTCTCCTTTGGCTGAGATGCAGAGCAGAGTTTCCAGGCTGGGGATGGTAGTCCTGTTTCCTCGTTTGTCTCTGCTTGTCCTGTGGGATATTTCCCCCTCAGGCAGTCATGATGCTACCTGTGGGTTAAGGCAAAAATAGGTCTCCTGCCAGGGAGCCCAAGAATGAGGGGAAGCCGGTTGACCACCTCAATTTCACTTTTCCCAGGGTAGGAACCGTGAGTCCAGAGAGCTTTTCCACACAGTTGGTACTTGGCATAAGGGGGAAACAGCATCACAGATGTGGAAGTTTGGTTCTCCGTCTATCTGCTTGGAGTTTTTCCACTACTCTGACCCTGGGAACTTTCTCCCCCTCATACTTGAGCTCTGGGCTGTTGCTGATGAATATCTCACTGTTGCATTTTTGGTTTTTTGGGGTTTTTTTGCAGGTATAGAGAAGCCAGTTTGCCCCTATGCTGCCATTTTGAAACTCAAAGTATTGACACAAGAAGTAAGGAAAATACTTTAGGTCAAGGCAATCCTGTGGGTTCAGTTAATTTTATAAGTTGTAATCTTAGAATGCTATTGATGTGTTCAACTTTTCCTGGAGATTCAGGATGATATGGGCAATGATAATGCCATAATGTTTGAATGACCTTGGTTCGTTGCTGTATAACTTGTTCAATAACATAAGTTCCTCTATCAGTGGAAATTTTATATGGTATTCACCAAAGAAGGAAAACATTTCCTAATAATTTCTTGGCTACAGCAGTTGCATCAGGGTTTCAGCCGGGAAAGGCTTCTATCGATCCTGAAAACATACATATTATTAAAATTACACATTGATAATTTGCAAAGGAGGGTAATTGAATGAAATCCATCTCTAAAAGCTCAAATTGTTCTGATGGAAGGGGGTTTGTTCCTGGGGCTACTTTAAAGATCTTTCCAGGATTGTAAGTCTGACAAGTTATGTATTGATTATATACCTGCCTAGCCACCTTGGAGCAATCACCCCACCAATATTTTTTCATGACTGCGTCATTTCATCAATTCCATGATGAGTTTCTGAATGTAGGGCTTTCAACAAAGGAGGTTTCAGTGATCACAAAGTACTAAGTGGCCACCTGGGCCTTACATAAGTCCTCTTTTTGTATTAAATTTACAACCTTTATTATGGCAATCTTATTTTTTCGTTTCAGAGGCATACCATTATTTATTAAACAATATGTCATAAGTTATCTGATTCGGATCAACTTTATGGAGTTCATTCAAGTTACAGAGCCTAAGTATTATATATTCAGGGTCCCCAGAGTTGTAGCCTTAGCATAAAAATCGGCCACAGTCGTTTTCAGATACTTGGGGTCTGATTTATGAGTATAAGCTTCAATTTTTATAATAGCAACTTGGGAAGGTAGTAATAATGCAGAAAGAATGTCGGCAAACTGAGGTCCATTTTTTACAGGACTATCCTTTGATGTTAAAAATATCTTTTGTTTCTATAACATACCCAAATCATGAACTATTCCAAAAGCACATTGACTGTCAGAATAGATATGGACAGTTCTATCTTTGACTAGTTCCCATTGGCTCAAGTGAGGGCAAATAATCTGCAGATTGAGCTGGAGTTAATTGGGAGAGTGCTCACCTTTCTTATAATTCATGTTGAGTTGTAACAGCATACGCAGTTTGTTATTTTGCAGTAGGAAAATTTTCATAGGCATCATCAATATATTGTACCATTTCCAGATTAGTGAATGGTGTTTTTGTAAATCTAATTTAGGAGTTAAATTCTGAGACACCAATTCAACACAGGTGTGAGTCTCTCCTTTGCAAGAAAAGCACTGTAGAGTTCGGAAGGTTACAGCGAAGAATACCATGTTTGAGGGAAATAGAAGCAAAATCTCAAAAGATGTTAATCTGGCAGCTAAAACATGTTCTGGATTTGTTAAGTATTTAATAAACTCTCCACATCATGAGGAACTTGTAGGCATAAGTTGTTCCCCTGAACAAGTTTTGAAGAGGATTCTACAACATTAGTGGCTACAGCTACTACTTTTGGACAATTTGAAGATGGCCTAGCTACAGGGTCCAATTGTAAGTTCTAATAAGCTCTTGGTCTAGTTATTTTCCTTTTGTTCTTGCGTCAGAATGCCTAAGCCTGATTGTTCCGTTCATGAACAACGTCAAGGATTTGGAATAATGAGGAAGTCCTAAGGCAAGAGGGTTTTCTAAAGCCTGTTTAAGTCCAGTAAAGTCCTCCTCATGTGTTGTATACCAAGGAAGAGGTTCCTGAGTGCTATTTTTGGTCAGTTCATAGAATGGAGAGGCCAATAATGAAAAACTGAAGGACCTATAATCTCCCTCAAGTCCAAAGAATCTACTGAGTTGTCTTTTGGTCATTCAATTAGGGTAATTTTAGATAGTTTTAATTCTTTCTGGACACAAAAAGATTCCATTTGCAAATAAATCATGACCTAGGTAATGCACTAATTCTTGTGAGACAGCACTCTATCTTGGGAAACTTTATGACTTTTGTAAGCCAATTATTGTAGCAAATACATTGAATCAATTCCTGGGTCCTCTTTGAGTAACGAGCAAAGGAGCAAATCATCTACCTATTTATTGGAGTATAATTTCTAGAAAATAGTAGAATTTTTAAATCCTAATGTAAAACTTATGAGAAGTCTGAAGAAGCCTTGGTAAATTCAAGGGGTTTTACTGTTCAAATATAATGTTGATTTTTCTAAGTAAAAGCAAACAAATATTGGCTCTCTTTGTCTACAGGAATGCTAAGCAAGTAAAGAAAAATCCACCACCACAAACCACTTGGATTAAGTTGGTACATTTGCCAATAAGGTGTTTGTGTTATACACCATAGGAAATCTTAGAATAACAATTTTACTTATCATGCTGAGATCTCGTATAAATTTCCAATTTTGTCTAACCGGTTTTGAAACAGGCAGGATAGGAATGTTGCAAGGATTGGTACAAGGAATGACAAGCTTCACTTTAATTAAATCTATTACAGGAGTGATCCTTATATAACTTTAGGTGTTAAAGGGTACTGAGGTAACGTAGGAAGTGGTTTTTAAAGATTAATTTGAGTCTTAATAGGTTCAACAATTTTGATTTTTCTCATATTTGTGGAAGAAGAGATCCCCATAGAGTATCAAGGATATCTATAATATTTGTATTTACATGGTCTTTGATAATCTCCCCAGGACAATCAATTTGGACCTGGAGAACACATAACAGTACAGTGTCTGATGAGTCTGGCATTTCTAAGGTTATTTCTCCTGAGGAAAATTTAATTTAACTTTCTACTTTGGAAAGCAAGCCTCTACTTAAGAATTTACATGGGGCAGTATTGCATCAGAAAAAAAGGCATAAATTTCAGAGACAGCGCCAAGAGTAACAGTTATGGGCTGTGATAAAGGAACGCTTTGAACTTGATTGGAAATTCCCAACATCGAGATATTTTTATTACTCTGAGGAATGTTTGTATATATCATGGTAGGATTTAATTTAGAAAGAGCTGCCCCAGTATCTATCAAGACAGTACAAATTTCCCCATTTATTTCAAGTTTAGTTTTTCCTTATTGATGTAAAGAAATTATTGGAAGTAGCTAACTGGGCAATTTGTAAGAGCCCTACCAATATTGACATTATCATGAGACTCTGATTCAGCTTGAGAGTTTCCCTCATACGGGGTAATCAGGACGTTTAACAGTCCTGCAATTGAAAAGGGGAAAATGTTTTCCAATGCCTTTTTGTCTGCAGTATCTATAGGCAGCTCTATCAGTAAGAGTAAAATTTACAGTGAGAGGGGACCTTTTCAAGTTGAGTCGAGGCCCCTGTAGTTGTTACAATTGCAGGGCTGTGAGTTTATTTGCTTGGTGGCCTTTCTTCTGCTGTATTTTTCCTTTGAAATGTTTACAAGATGTTGACGCTCTGGGAGAGAAGTGCTTTCCCATTCTTTGGTAAATTACTGAGTTCTGGGCAAAGCACATTAATAGAATGAGCAGATGGGGCAAGACCAGTCCCAAGATCTCTGAGGCCAGAGTGCTATTGTCTGAATACGTCTTCCAAGTGAATTTGGAAATCTGCCACGGGTCGATCCCTTTCTGTTTATGAGACTGTGTTATGGCACAGTCTACTCTCATTAATAGTAATAATAATAATAATAATAAGAGATTTGGAACTGCTTCAAGATTACTTGTCCTAATTTTGTGGCTCTTTTTGTTCCATCTCTGGAGGCATATTTAGCAGTGTCCTCAAAATCTTTGGTAGAATTTCTCCAGTCTACTATCTGAAGCCACTTTGAGAATCCCTTGGATTTGCTATTATATGGATAAATTTATATGAATAAGAGAATCCAGGATTATAGGCACCAAAAGGAATTTCAAATTCTTCTATAAATTTAGTTTGGTCCTTCTTGGTGTCTGGAAAATCTTTTGTATAATGGCTTGAAGCTCAGCTCAAAAACAGAGTTTAAATTCTGCTGAGGCTGGGACCTCTGTCTCACTTGGACGTCTTATACTAAAAGGCATCTGATGTTGAGGAAGTTTGGGAAGAAAGGGCAAGGGTCGGAAGATGAATAGGTTCAGCATAATCAAGCAATGGAGGGTAGAAAGGAACAGAGGGTTAGACAAGGAGTGATTCTCTCAGTTTAGTCAAATAAGTCTGAATTTAGCTTTTAATTCCTCATTTGCTGTGGAGAAGGAATCCTGTAGGAAGCTATCTGAGAATCAGTCTTTTAGAATCCTCTGCATACCAATCAAAACATGTGTTCTGTTGTTTTTGAGAGGGTATCTTTAAAATAGACTGTTTTTATGTTTTTATCTAAGTTAAAGTTTCCACAGAGTGGCTATTGCAATTCTGAATTATCCTCAGTGGAGTTCACCCATTTTTCTAGAGAAGTACAACAGCCTGGTCCACAGGTAACCAGCAAGAGTTTTATATGGAGAATTTCTAGATGCTTTGGACTGGGAGGAACTCATCCTGTCTTTTTGTCACCACACCAAATAAGCTATGGGAAGTTTAGCCAGAGGAGCTACCGTTTTGGGATCCAGAGAAACATGTATCTTCCCTCTTCGGACAGAAAAGAGTGGCTTATCTAACCTCAGCCACGCAAACTGAAAATAACTATTTTATGTACAACCCATGGAGAGCTCAGACACCAAGAGAGCAGAGTTCAGGTCCAAAAGGGACTCACCAAATGAACTCTGCAGTCTGCAAGGAAACAGCACAATGGGCTCTCTGGGTACCGGCACCTGCTTAGTTACTAGCTTTGGGAGTCATCCCGGGATCTCCTTCAGGTCCCACTTTTGACACCAGAGATTGTAAAAAATCAAATCAAATTAGCAAAGAAAAATTTAAGGTTTATTGTAGCATAAAAGAGTAAGTACAAATTGTGATCCAGGAGACTTCAAAACTGAAAGTGGTTAGAAGCTCAGCAAAAATGGGACACAGCTATTTAACTTTTACAGTGATTGGTTATTAAAACGAGGATTTCCAGATAGCAGGGAATTGGTTAATAGTATTCATTTTTATCATTTTTGGAAGGTGACTTGAGTTTTATTTCTGATTATCAGAATCGTTTACAAGAATTAGCCTACGCTTCACAAATCAAGCAAGGTTAAGTTTTGCTTTTGTGCATTAACTGGTCTGTCTGGTTGGGCAATTTTCAGGCCTGGTCTCCATTTTATTTTCTTTTAACATTTGTAACATTGTGGATGGGTGACACTTGCAGGTATTCACCTGCATGGAATGATATGCACGGGGCTTTGCTTTATATTTGCTTATTTATTTAGTTTGAATAAAGGAAGTGCCTTTGGGATGGACATCTTAAAGAAAAAAAGAAAGAGGATTGCAGAGAAGACAATAGGCCAGGGACACGAAGCAATGAAACAACATATTGAAGGGACCCTGAAAGCGGAGGCCTTCTGGACATCTTATGAAGGAGGATGGAACAGAACCAGAAAATTTCATAGGAGACTCAGTATCCAGGGTCCTGAAATGGTGCTGTTTGTGCCTAAGTCTAGGCCATGTTAGGAAACAGGACTCTTTCTAGTTTTGTCAGGGAACCAGGGTATCTCTGTTTGCTCAGAACTCAGGAACTTTGGGTTCTCCTGAGGAACCCCTTGGCACGGAAACCTCGAGCTGCCTGGCTGGGCCAGTCAGCAAGTCTGCGCCAGGTTCACTCACTGTGCTTGTGAGTAGAACATGCTGAGAAGAGAGCTCAGAGCAGGAGGGAGGAGTGGGAAAGAGGAGCCCTGTCTGGCTAGATAAACATGGGAGAGGTCCTCTTTGTGATGCTAAGAAATATTTCAGGGGACTATTCAGAATGTTAGGGTTGATATCTTAAAGCCAAGAAAAGTAGGGCTTCACAGTTTCAGTGCCCTTGTTTGTAACTAGGGGATGATGGGTCTGGGGAATTTAGACTGCGGATGTGTGAAGCAAAATATTAAGGTGTTTTTATTTTTTTGTACTGGCAGCTAGTTATTTTAATGTTTGTGCCAATGAATTCACATAGATGGACCCCCGTGAGCTAGCAGAGGGCCCACAAAAATGTGCACCATGAGATTGGTAGAACTCCATTCTGCAAGTCACTCACCACCACCCCCCGCTCCCTGCATTGAGGGAGTCATGTGAAAATGCTACAGAAAACAAAATGGGAAATTTAGCAATGTTTGGAATTTTAAAAAGAAAGAAAGAAAAGTGCTCAATGTTTAGATTGTAATGTGAATAAATAATATCCAGAAAAGAATTCCCCAGATCTTGCATTGTTTTCCCTTCTGTGTCACAAAGACTTCAAGTTGCAAAGACAGAGGAAACAATTAGAGCTCAAGTATGGGTGAATCGCCAGCAGGAGAACACACGCTTGCCTTCAGTGAGTCTGAATCATCCGTGTTGAGTGAATTACGTGTCATGTTGCTGAAAAGAATTGCAGTGGGACATGTAGAACCTCTGCACGTAGCTGACAGAAATTGAGGGGGGAAAGAGGTGCCAGGGCACAGGATGTGATGGTGTTCTGATTATACGTGAAAGGGGAAGTTAGACCCCAAAATCTATGCTGTTTGGGTACAGGATAGTTAAGAAATGATTTGTGGATCTTCAAGACAATATGATGATGAGTACAGAACAGAATGGATTCACTAGGGACAACTCATGGTTAAAAAAGAAATCACAACCTAACACACACACACACACACACACACACACACACACACACACACATAGTGGGGCTTCCTGCCATAGAGATTTTAGTTGGCCCATGAACTCTCTAAAACAACATATAATATTCTTTGTGCATGCATTTTCTGGGGTAAATTTCCATTGTTTTCAGTGAAATTCCGAAAGGAATACAACACCCTAGGAAAGTTAAGAACCACTGTCATAAAGGGATGGCTGGTGGGGAAGTATGTGTCCTATATCGTGGACCACGTATTATGCAAGGTTCTTTACAGAGTTGCTAAGAGAATTAGGTGAGCTGTATGTGTGCATGTGTCTAGGTAGAAGAATTATTATTACATAAGATAGATAAACTAAAGATCAGGTAAAGTCATTTGCTTAAGAGTGCACTTTTAGGTAAGTAGCACACATTTGATTTCAAATTGACTCCAAAGCCCATGTTCTCTCAAGATAATGTTAAGTTCAAATACATTATAGCTATAGGGAAAAGTTCCTAACAATATAAATGTAAATAAAATGCACAGACATGTATTTGATCTAGTAGTATTGTTTAAAAAGTAGAAAATATTGATTCAATAAGTCAATATCAATTTAAACAAAACTCATTTGTGATATGTTTCTACACTTTATACCTGGTCTGATTCTACCTCAGTGATTTTAAAATAGTTTATAAAAGTGGTTTTAAGCAAAATGTTACCATCAGAGTCCTTTTATAAAATATGTTTTTATACAGCATCCTTACACATGAAAAGGATGTGGCATAGCCCAGGTTTAGCTGGGCACTGGTGCGGGAGTCCCAGGCATCTCCCTGGTAGCGGGCATCAGGCATCTCTAGATACCCCTTCTGTGGCATAGGCACGGTTTTAAGAACACTGCTTTAGGTTAAATACAACTTTGTCCTACTTGCAAATTGGTGATCAGCCTTCTAAGAAGGATGGTAAATGTGTTTCACAACATATACAAAGTCAGAAAGAACCCAATTGGTTGCCGTGGTCACCGGCTTCCAAAACAGACCCACTGGTCCTTGTTTCCTCTTATCCACATCACTGTGCCACCTTCTCGCACAGGCCTGGGCTATGAGACCGACAGAGTGTGGTGGAGGCGACTTCCAAGGCTTGATCAGAAAGGGCCTTACACCATTTTGTTTTGTTCTCCTATAATTTTCTCCGGGGGAAATTATCTGCCCTGTCATGAGGACATTCAGACACCACAGTGGAGAACTGATGCCTCCTCCCTGCAGACTGCCAACCTACCAGGTATGAGAGGCAGCCGACTTAGAACCATCCTCTTAGAACCACCCATCAAGCTTCAGATCACTTAGCTCCAGCTGGCTGACTACAACTTTCCGAAAGACCCTAAGCCATAACTGACTACCTAAGCTACTTCCAAATTCCTGAGTCACAGAAATTACAATAGTAAGTGTTCATTGTTGTTGTAAGCCACTAAACTTTGGGATAATTTGTTACACAGCAATGAATAACTGGGGGAACTGATCCAAAGGTGAGAGGTCATAGTGATAGGTCTTCACTCATGGATTTAGGACAAAATTTAACTGCATATGTGTTAATATAATATGGGGAAGACTCGAGCATATGAAAAAGATCTTGGAGATAAAGTTGATTACAAGCTCAGCATGACTCCATATTATGACATAATTACCATACATATATTTTAATCTTGGCCAACCACTTCACTTGCAAGAATGAGAGAATTTGAGATTTGTTTCTGACTGCCACATTTTGCCAGAAGCTTTAGATACTTCTGGGAGTTCTAGAGAGGGTAAAATAGCATAGTTTAAAGGTCTGTAAACCTTACCACATCAGGTATGGTGGAAGAATCTGGAGGCATTTAATGTACTAAATAAATATATAGAAATGAGGGAAGAAATATTAGCGGTCTTCATCTCTTTAAAGGTTGAACATGGAATATGAATTAAACATGCTGTAGAGCTCCAGAAAAGAAAATGAAAACAATGGGTAAAGTTACGGCAAGTCACAGTTTGGATCAGTGGCTAAACATGTTAAAAATGAACTGGGCTGTGCTGCAGAGCAGAGAGCTACCCACGCTGGGAAGGTTCTGACCACAGCTCAGTACCTGCCCACTGCAATGCCGTGGAGGTGGTTCTTTTATTTTTTCTTGATTGGAAAATTGGATCCCATTTTTAGGCCTCTTCCCAATCTCCAATTTGTAATATACTGTTTTTATAATTAGTGGTTTGCAAAAGTATGAAATTCCTCCATGACAGTGTTTCTTTTTAAGGCTCTCCTGGGTCACAAACAGAAGGGGCTAATCTGGACAGGCATGCATAGGTGGTCCATCACCATCCCAATCAACACTGTTACTAAGGGGATGATCCTATGCCACGGATTACATCATGCTTCTCCTCTTACAGGGCCATAGTCCTGTATTGTAAAAGTGTGGTGCAGCAGTTTGCTTGTAGTTGTGAATATCAAATGGCACAGTACATGTGAAAACACAGTAAATTGCAAAGTGCTTCACAGCTATAATTGGCTTTCAAGATAAGCGTTAGTCCTCTCTTCTAAAAACAACCCCCTGAAAGTGCCAAGTTTCAAAATCTCACTGTGGTATTTATAATATAATATAAACATGTTGTGTTATAATAAATAACATATATTTATATTTACAATATATTTAAAATATAAAAACAGTTGTATAATTTTAAATTTTCATAATTTTATATCCTAGGAATAATAATAAATATATTGGATAATAGACTCAGAACTTAAAAATAACTCATTTGGTTAAAATAATTGACTAAAGCAACCATGAGTGAAACTTTTTTATATACTTGACATTTTAAAAAAAGCAATTTCAGATTCACAGCAAAATTGATCGAAAAGTACGGAAAATTCCTATGTCCTGTCTGCCTCCCCACCATCAACATCCCACGAGAGTGGTAGACTTGTTACAGCTAATGATACTACACATCGTCATCACCCAAAGTCCACAGTTTACATAAGAGTTCACTCTTGGTGTTGCTCATCCTATGGTTTTGACAAATGTATAGTGATGTGTATTCACCATCACATTAATAGTATAGTACTGAGTAGTTTCGCTCCCCCAATAGTGATTTTTTTAATAATAATAAAGTTTTTGCACATAAGCTCACAACAATTCAATTGCAAAAAATAGAATCAGAAGCTTTAGCTTATGTGACTAAGACCTAGCAGATGTGACTAATTTTAAGCTTAATACAACACATCCATGTTACATGGATGTTAAAAACAGCATTCTAATCTCAGGCAGACTTTTAGATTCTTAAAAACATTTTGTTTTGGAATAATTTTAAATTTATAGAAAAGTTGCAATGGTAATACAAATTTCACCTATACCCTTCACTCAGAGTCTCCAATTGTTAATGTCTCCCATTGTTAGAGAACAATTGTCAAAACTAGGAAATCAACACTGATACACATATAACATTAAGTAAACTACGAACCTTATTTGGATTTTACCAGTTTTTCTGCTAGTGTTTTTATTCGAATCCAGGATCTTACATTGCAATTAGTTGGCTCCATAATCTTCTCCAATCAGTTCCTCATTCTTTCCTTGTCTTTCTTTCATATCCTTGACACTTTTAAAGAATAATCATGAAGTATTTCTAAGCCATCCTTCAATTTGTATTTGTCTGATTTTTTTTTTCATGATTATATTGAGGTTATAGATTTTGGGGGGAACTGTCACAAAAATGGTGTGCCGTCACTGTGGTGTACTTAATTTGTGTATCACGTTAGGGGCACATGACACTGATATGTCTTGTTACTAAACAAGTGACCACAGTGATCACTTAACTAAGGTGTTATCTTCAAGGTTACTCTACTGAAATGATATAATTTTCCCCTTTGTAATTAATTGGTAAATATTTTGGGGAGATATTTTGAAGCTATGTAATATCCTTTTTCAACTTAAACATTGCTTACTAATTTTAGCACTCATCAGAGGATCTTGCTTGCAGCAATTGTTATTCCAGTGTTCTCCTGGTGAGTTTCTATTCCCCACATTCCTTCCTTGTTCATTGTAATTCTTTCACAAGGAACAGTTTTTCTTTTTTCTCCATTCATTTACTTATTCAGTCACTTATTTTTGTCAGTATGGATTCATATGTGTTTATTTTATACTTTGCATTATAATTAAACATTATTGGTATTTGTTTTCTTTCTCAGACTGTTCCTGTTTTGGTCACTGGGAGTTCTTTCAAACCCGTCCCTGTCTTCTTTTTGACAAGCTCCTACTCACCCACCCCCACCTTTTTTTTTTTTTCCACTTTCTTACTTTCTGACTTTATGAGATATTCCAGGCACATCTTGTAATTTTCAGGTAGGCATTTTAATGTTGATATCTCATTGGATATTGGGATTCAAATTCTCAATTCCACATTTTAGGAGGAAGATTGCATTTATTTGAGATGTTCAGATGGTGGCAAATAAAATGTATAAAGGATATAAAATGCCCCACATTCTAGTCTTTTTGGTATTTTCATTTGGATGTTTCATTTCAGAATGGAGGTTTGTAACTATCTAGATGGAGAGGGGGCGAAAGAAATTATCATTAGGTCACCCACCCTAAGGTCACGTTCCTGATAGAATTTCACAAATGAAACAGCACTGAAGCAGGAGTAACAAAGCCTCAAAGAAGAACACAGGAAGAATACCTGGAGAGGGATACAGCCACACCTTTGTGCACTGGTGAGATTATACTAGACATGAGCAGAGAGTGGAGTAAAGAGCTTGGTGGGGTAGAGCAAAGGGGAAGAACCTTGCAGAATGCAAAGTTGCTGCACATCTCCCAAGAGCAGTGGTCAAAACTTCCAAAGAAATGGCTCGAAAAGTGAGTGTCAATTTACTACACCAAGCTGGCTTCTCTCAACAGCAAAAGACATAGGCTGTCCCTTCCAAGCGATCCTGCCAGGAAAAATCTCTTGATGGATTGGGCACTTTCCTTTTAAATATGTAGAACACCATATCTGCGCATATATCTTTCAGAATGTTTTCTATTCTTACATTAAAAGAGTAAAAGCCTTGTGGCAGGGAGGGACACATGCATTCAGAACTACTTCATTCTTTCTCAGAAACATAAAAAAGATGTTTAAATTCTATAACATAAAACTTATTTGTGGCAATTTTATTCATGTTTTCCAAAAACAGTAAACCCTAGTTTACGGGCATTCTGTCAAATGCCTACTTGCATGTGAAGCCTATTTATGGGTAGTTTAGTGCTTCTGTAATACCAACAACAGCAACAAAACCAAAACAAAATAAAACATGAATTTCATAGCTTGCCTTGTTATGAACTTTGATGTTCATAACTCAGAATGGATGGAGGAGAAAAAATTTTCCCTATAATCTTAGTGTTAAGGATTTTCTCTTGATCCTTGATTTATTTAAAGTTGATCATCTGTGCATTACCAGAATGTTCATTCAAATAAAACATTCATTGCATAACTCCGAAAATCTGACAGAGAAGTAATGCAACAAATATCTTTTCTTTAGAGGGGAGGTTTGGGATCTATAAGACTTCAGAAATACCATCTCAATTTGCTAATACTGCTCAGGACAATATTTCTCTTTTTTGAAGCGATGATTCTCTACCTATGCATCATCATACATATGTCAAAATACTTTTTTGCCTGAGTTCTCCACTTCCTTGAAATTCATGAAAATAAACTTCATGTGTGGGAAGCATTCATTTGCTTTTTAATTATTTTCTCTTCCCATATACGTAAGGCTTTTCCTTATCTGCTTATGAGAGTTCCTCTACCTTGCCGTACAGCATCATCGCCAACCTCAAAGCTAATGGTCATTAACAGGTGATCTTTACCAATGTTTACCAAACTGCATTTTCCTGAAATGCAAGTGCCATTGTTTGCCCATCAGTCCTTAACGAGATGGTCATTCCCTATCCTTCAAATCCCATCTCTCAGCATTCATCCGAAATCTCAGGTCCCAGCCGCATTCAATATTTTACAGTTATCCAAACCCTACTCGCTCACATACTGCTCCTCTGGAGTGACTCTTCCTTCCTGGTCACCTCTTTCCCACTTCCCTATCTGGTTTAATTTTCTTTAAATTCTTCAATCCTAGCCCCCAAATACATTCATTAGTTTGATCACAGTGCCATTCTCTTTGTTACCACAGTGCCCTGTCCGTACCTCTGTAAGAGAAACGATGACTTCTAGTAGTTATTAATGATGTCCTGACTGTAAGCCACTCAAGGGCAGGATCTGCACCCCTTCATTCTGTAATTTTATGTGCTGCATGCCAGATTGATGCCCCAGCACCTAGAAGACACTCAGCAAATACTTGCTATTGTCATCACATGGCCTTTCGCTGGGAGCCCCTGACTGGTCTCCCTGCTTCTGCCCTAATCCTGCTCCAGTCTGTTCTCCACACAACCTCCACGGTGATCCTGCTCAAATAAACGTCACTCAGTGTTACTGCTCTACTGCCTGAAGACTGCACTGACCGACACACCCCTGCACTCCACCCCCTGGGACATCTTGGACCCACCTGGCCTCTGTTGCCCCCTTTCCCTGGTCCCTAGCCCTTTTGGTCCCCTTGTGGGGCCTCAAATGCACCGATCGTCTCCTGCATCAGAACATTTGCACCTGTTTTCTCTCCACCAGGAACGTTCTGCTGCCTGTTCCCACACGTCCTCAGGTCTTTTCTCAAATCTCACTTTCTTGTCATCATCCTGATTAAAATGAAATCCTCTGCCCTGTAATGCCATTTCTTCTTTTCCGGTTTCATTTCTATCCCTAGCATTTATTTCCATCTAAAATGCTAGTATTTTATTTTTTAATTTTGTTTATTAATTTCTCCCCAAAATTAATTCCTAAGGATAGGACTTTGTTTTGTGCACTGTGGTGTGAATGAATTAATAATTTGCCCAGTGTACGTGTTAAATATTAGATGTTAGTAAAGACTCAGTTGTACAAAAAAGGGATTATTCTATCTTTCATGTTTAAAAGCCCTCTCTTCCTCGTGCATCGCCTCTGAGCTGCACAGCCCAACCTCTGAGAAGTCCACGCGCCGTCACTGTCTTTACGCTCTCACCTTTCACTCCCTCCACCTCTCACGGCAATTTGCTTTCCAACTTTACCGTATCATTACAGTTATTTTCCAGGCCGTCAATGACTCCTTAATTTCGAAATTCTGTTGATGTTTTCCAGTCTTTAATTTACTTAAACGTCCTGCAGCAGCTGGTATTGAAGATCTCACCCTCTGAAACCCTGTCATCTGTGAACTCCCTGGGCACCTACTTTTCACCTAGTAGTTACCCCTCATTCTGCCGTGGTGCTCCCTTTGGCCGTTCATCCTTATGTTGTTTTTTTTTCCTCAGGTGAGGCAGACACCATCGTGGTTTACTCAACAACTACACAGTGACTGCTCTCTCATCCCCCTGGCTTGTTGGAAGAACTCACTTCCTACCTCAGGACTGAAGATGCCCTGATTTTTCCTCAGCTATCCTTGCAACTTGCCTATATTCATGAGATCTAATCAAAGGTACTTAAAGAGAAATCCAGTGAAAAGTGAGTGGGCAAGGGACTCCTTTGAAAAGCATTACTTCTCTACGAGAGACATATCAATAAGGAGGAAACTTCTCTCCTTATTCCTGCATGAGGACACTGTTGTGTGAGATTATATTTCAGTTATCTATAGCTGGGTAAGCCACTACCCCTAAGCTGATTTGCTTAAAATTTATTATTTTTTATAAGTCTGCAATCTAGGCTGAGCTCAGCTTGCTGGTTCTTCTGCTCCACATGGGATTCGCTGGGGCTGGAATATGCAATGTATCTTCTTCACTCACATTTCCAGTGCATGATTTGTGGCCACAGTACCGGGAGGCTGACCCAGCGACTCTTTCCCGTGTGGCCTCTCTACACAGTCAGACTTCTTACATGGTAGCTCATTTCCAAGAAGGAAAAAACAGAAGTTGACAGTACTATTAAAAGCTGGGCCCACAGCTGGTACCACACCAGTTCTGCCACATTTTATTCATCAAAGCAAAATTCAGGCAGCCAAGATCCAAGGGGAAGAGAAATAGTCTACACTGTTGATGTGAGGAATGGCAGCTATGCACACAGGTGGAAGGGAATGGATTAAATGCAGCCATCTCTGGAGACTATGTGTCAATCACAGAGAAGTTGATTCAGATTCCTGACTTTATTGCATGATGAATTAACCAACCCGATATCTACCTGTCTCTGGGCTTTCTCTTATACAAAATATTAATAGTATAAAAGCTCTATCATTCATGCTAGATTTATTTGGATATTCTCATAGTTGAAGCTGACGGCAATGTAACTGATACATGAGCTTTCCAGCTTCCACATGGGCGAATGACTTGCAAATAAATATCTTCAGACCAGAATTCTATCCTGTAGATTTGAATGTAAAAATATTAGTTAACACTACTTTGAGGTGACCACTTAATAAATCCACTTTATTGAATCTCTAGTATGGATGTTTGAGCTGGGCGCTATCCTAGATACAGTGCTGGAAACCAAACTAGAGAAGACAGCAACCCACAAATTCCTAATGCCGTGTCAGGTGATGACAGGTGCTGCAAAGGGCTGTCCTTTAGCTGAGATGACGGAGAGGGGATGGAGAAGAGGGGTGGGGCTAAAGGAAGGAGAGTGGAGGGTTAACCTTAGATGGGATGGTCAAGGAAGAATCTGGGGGGGTGACTTTGACCTAGCACTTAAATTATGAGCATGAGTTAGCCATGAAACTATTTCAGGAAAGGGTGGACCCATCATAGGGAACAAGAAAAGCAGAGAGCAGGGTAAGAAAGAGCTTCATATATTTCATATACATTCCCTTTATTCCATTTTTTTCTTCTGCTTCAATTCAACCCTTAATCAGCTCTAGCCAAGATTAACTAAAAAGCCTCCTAGTTCATTTCCTTGTCTCCAGGTCCAGCCCTTTCTCATTCAAATTCATCTCTTCTGCTAGAATGATCTTTTCCAAAATGTCAATCTAGTCAAGTCATCTTTTTGCTTGAAATCGGTTAATGGATCCTCATTGCCTTCAGAATAGAATCCAAAGCTCTCAGGACACCACAGAAAACCCTTCAAGGTCTACACTGTCTACCTGCCTGGAGGTAGCTCTTGCCATTCCCCACCAGCACCTGCTGTATACTGCAGCCATGAACAGCCTCTGGGCTCCCTGGTTTGTGCCATGTTCCTCATCGTCACGCCTGTGCACTTTGTGCCTTCTCCGCCTGGAATGTGGGCCTCTGCCCCATCCCTTTTTACTCAACTATCCTTTACCAGACTTTGCAGTCTCAGCCTGATGTCTTTTATTTTAGGACACTTTTCCTGACACACTTTCATTTTGGGCTAATTGTTTCTCCTCTGTTTCCATTGCATTCGATGACGTCTTCTGACAGGGTACCTACCAGTGAGTATTGCAAGTGTCTGTTTATTTATCTTCCCCATTGATATCTTGATAAGGCAGAGATCTTTTATCTCTTAATCTACAGAACCTATCAGAATGTCTGGCAACGTACAGTATATAGTTAGTAAATTTACATAGAAATATTGTTTTTACTTGAGGTGAAAGCACTTTCAGAACTCCAGAACACATATGTCACGCAAATCATAATGTTGACAGGGAACTCCGATAAAGTCAGTGCTGCGCAGCGAAAGTGGCATTTGGAGTCAGCTTGTCTGAGTGACAGTCCCTACCTAGCCACTTAACAGCTGTGTCACACGAGGGAAGCTGGTTAACTGCTCTGTTTCCTTATTTATAAAACAGTGATAACAGAACTTAAGAGTTGTACAGATTGCAAATAATATGTAAAGGCACTAGACAGCATGTGATTTAGGATCTGCCAAAAACTTCACAGGCTCACTCCTTAATGACTATATAAGCTAATGTTCCCAGGGGACTCAACATGGGTCAGGCGTGGTGCTAAGCCCTTGACACGTATGATTTTACTCAACCCTCACAGAACCTATCTGTGGTGAATACTGATACTGTGAACAAAATACCTTTTATTTTCCAGCCATGTGGTGGGGTTCGACGCCTGGTCCCGTTGTACGTGTGACAAGTCTGGCCAAGGAGCGGTGAGTGCGTCACTTCCAGGCTGAACGTTTAGTTGCTGAGTTGCAGTCTTCTTCCAGAGCTCTCCTGTCTGTGTCACCTAAAGACAAAATGCATTTGAGGTGGTGGCTGCTACGTCCGCTAGGGCCCCTGAGTGATGACACACAGTGGACACATGGCATGACGAAGAACAAGAACTGGTTTTTAACTCAGTGAAAATTTTGACTTTTTCCTATAGTGTTCTAGCCTATTCTGACTGATACACTACTTCACCGTGTTGTACTACTATCTCCACTTATTATACGGTTGAAGAAACTGAGATTTAGAATATCCTACTAATTTCCCAAGGGTTACCTACCTAGTAAGTGACAGAGTTTAGTTTCTGTTTTTTTTTTTTTTCCTTGCCTGTCTGTTAAATCTCAGGCTCTTTTTTCCTATATCCGTCCAATTCTACTGTCTTGTAAATAAGGTTTAATCCAAAACTCAATTCTATGAAGTTATTTTTGTTGAAATGTATTCTCACTCATCTCTCGATTCTCTGAATTTTATTGAATATATTGTATATGCCACACGAACAATTACTTATTCTCTTGCCTTATTTCTGTGATGTTTACACGAGAGAATTACTGCTGAAGGGGGAATGTGAGCTCATTAGTAGGACTGTGTCTTCTGCTCCTTTACTAGTGACACACTTTATCCCTTGCCCATGCAGCCGATGCAACACTAATCCCATGTCATTTTGCATAAGTACAAGAAAGGTTTCTTTGCTCAAAGAAATTAAGTTCTTAATATATTACTGTTTCACTTCCGATCCATAACTGAAACTAAATATTTTCAATTTGCTCTATTGCCAATCTCTTTCCTGATTTTATCTCCAAAAAGATGGTGACATTAAAGTCTAAAATTCAGTGCTTTATTTTTCCTAATGTTGCAATGGCCATTAAACCTCATTTTTCCAATAGAGTTCTGAAATCCTGTAGTATATTTACACAGAGTTACAGGAGAAGGGAAAAGTTATAAGAATAGCATTAAAGCTTTTCTCCAAGTACATTTTCCATCTTTTTTATGGGTAACAATATGAAGGAGGGTAATGTGACTAATGAATTCCTACCTGTATGCTCATAAAGATTTATACACCGGGCTCCGTGCTATTAATGACTAATCATGTTGCTCAGCTACTCCTACCCATTTTATGAAAGTTAATAATATCCTCACTGCAATGGTGGTGCAAAAATAAAAACTGATTTATGAAGAAAGTTTTTTTTTTCATACCAGTCGTTCAGCTCTATTTTCCTGATGTATATTGGCAGGGTGGCGGAAAAGGCAAAATGTGACCCTAAGAGTATCTCAAGTAGCCTAATATGTCTGCAACAAGACCACAATGCAGTCGAATTGCTAGTTTCTGTTACTGGTACATGCAACACCCAAAATAAATGAGACCTTAGATACGGCTTGGCCAGGGACATGACCAACTAGTACTTTAACATTCAGAAACCCACCTGGTATCTCTGAGTTTAAGCTTTGACAAACGAGTCTTTTATTTTCACAAAGTTTTTTTTTTTTTTTTAAATAATCACATGAGCTACAGAATGCCAAAGCTCTTTCAACATCTGAAATACAACGCAAATGTAGGGCACCTTTATCATCAGTAGCTTAAAACATTTTGAGAAGAAAGAGATGGAAGGAAAATTTGTAAGGTGTGTGTATGTGTGGTTTTGTGTTCTGCATAGCTGAGTAGTAATAACAAACATATAATAAAACCATCACCAGTCCCACTACTGGGCATCTACCCTAAGGAAAAAAAGTCATTCTATAAAAAAGACAACTGCACTCAAATGTTTATAGCAGCACAATTTACAGTTGCAAAGAGGTGGAAACAACCCAAGTGCCCATTGACACATGAGTGGATTAATAAAATGTGGTGTATGTATACTATGGAGTACTACTCAGCCATGAAAAATGGTGAACTAATACGTCTTGTATTAATCTGGATGGAACTGAAGATCATTATCTTAAGTGAAGTATCACAAGGATGGAAAAACAAGCACCACATGTATTCACCATCAAATTGGTTTTAACTGATCAACACTTAAGTGCACATATAGTAAAAATCATGGGGAGTCAGGCCGATGGGAGGGGAGAGGAGGGTGTAAGGCTGGTGGCGGGCCTCCTTCCCCTCCCTAGATCAAAAAAAGAAAAGGCTCACGAGACCAGACACCCGCTGAGAAGAACCCCACCCAGAGGTCCACCCGGATAAGAAAGTGTTGGCTCCTGGATTCCGCAAATACCGCCAGCCCCTCCTATTTCTCAATTACCACCAAAGGTCACAATGGAAAAACCCCAGCTCTTCTCGCCAAAAGTCCCTAGCCTGGCCCAAACAGTATAAAAGGCCTCAACCCCTTCAAATGTGTGTGACTTCTGGGGCCCTCCTCTCTTGGGACCCCAGAACCTCGTCTGGGAGTGCATAATAAAGCCACGATGTTTGGCTCCACTCTTTCTCTCTATCTGTTTCTTTCACCGCTGAAAAAACCTTACAGACGAGTATGGGTATATTCACACCAAATGGGTGCAGTGAGCACCATCTGGGGGATGGACACACTTGAACCTCCGACTCAGGTGGGGCAAAGGCAATATACGTAACCTAAACATTTGTACCCCTGTAATACGCTGAAATTAAAAAAAAAAAAGAAAATCATCACCAAAACAGAAACATATTTCAGTAGACATAGGAAGGAATGTTTCAAAGCAGTATCTTTGTAGAAAAAAGTTGCATGATCACTTCTGCTTCTGGCCACAAGCAACTACTATCAGATTGACCTCTTGCTGTAATAGAAAGAATGACAAATGTATAAAACGACTGTTTTCATATGTTGAACAAGGGACAGTGCAGAATTATAATTTCTGAGAGAAGAGAAACAAGTTAGGTAAACCTCACCATGTCCCTGCATTTGTATCTGGAAAAACTCTCAGAACAAAAGTACATGCACGGCAATCCAAGCACAGCACAGCAGTGTCACCGAGTTGAGAAGTCTGATACTGGGATCTACGGAGGCCGAGGCACTGGAATTTGCAGGGTGAGATACCACAGAGGAGGACACTAGGGTGAGACTCAGGGTACACAGCAGA
>CAUYPO010092249.1:0-10928 GCA_963574435.1 Cheirogaleus major
AATAGAAGCAAATTAATTGGCCAACTAAAAATATATAGAAAAAATTAGCCGGGCATGGTGGCGCATGCCTGTAGTCCCAGCTACTTGGGAGGCTGAGGCAGGAGGATCGCTTAAGCCCAGGAGTTTGAGGTTGCTGTGAGCTAGGCTGACGCCACGGCACTCTAGCCCAGGCAACAGAGTGAGATTCTGTCTCAAAAACAAAACAAAAACAAAAACAAAAACAAAAAAGCTCTTCCATGAGAGATTCAAATTCTCAAAAAATAAATAAATAAATAATACACCCCCCCCCAACACCCCCCCCACACACACACACCCACCATGAACTCTCAGGAATCAGCTAGAGGACCTGCCTCAACAGAATGAAGGCGTAAACCAAGACAAGGAAGATATCGGATCAAGGAAATAAGATCTAGCCCGGAAGAGACGTAAAAGGAATCTCTGGATGGAGGTACAGGGACATCCTAGGACACCCGTGCAGCTGGTCTCAGGAGAGCCTGACTCCATAATCACACAACAGAGAAAGGAGAAAGGCTAAAAATTAACAAGCTCAGCATCTGACTTAAGAAATTGAAGGGAAAAAAAATACAACAGAATAAACCAAAGAAAGAAGGAAAACCAATGATAAATGATAAAGAGCAGACACATGACGCCCTCCCCTCATCCCAGGGTTGGGACTGTCAGGGTCACATCCAGCACAGGCTGGGCACGGAGCAGGTGACCACGGAATGCACTTGCCCAGTCACACAGGAACTGGTGGCAGGACAGCAAGGCTGAGTTCCTGGTCCTGCCCCTTCTCTGCCCCACCCCTGCCACCACCTCTCTGTCCATGATCTTGACCCACCCATACCTCACCCCTAGCTTTTTGGCCTCAGCTGGCCAAAAAGGTCTGCTGGCCTCTCTCCCTCTTAAGTTCTCCTTTCTGCCTAATAGCACCTTGGAGGTAGGAATCATCCACACCCTGGGATTCAGAGTTCCTGGAAGCAGACAGGACCCAGGCAGGGCCTGCTGGATCCCAGCTTTCCTACTCCTTGGGGTGTGACCTCAGGCTTAACCCTATGCATTCAGTTTCCTCCATTGTAAACTGGAGATAATGACAGGTCCACCCATGAGCTGGCTGATGATTCACAGAGATCAACCCAGGAGAGCGCCCGGTGCCGGTGCCGGCTTGGCACTGAGGAGAGGCTCCAAATCTAGGTGTTGGGATTATTAAGAAAAAGTGAGGCTTAGGCCGGGCGCGGTGGCTCACGCCTGTAATCCTAGCACTCTGGGAGGCCGAGGCGGGAAGATCCCTCAAGGTCAGGAGTTCAAAACCAGCCTGAGCAAGAGCGAGACCCTGTCTCTACTAAAAATAGAAAGAAATTAATTGACCAACTAAAAATATATATACAAAAAATTAGCCAGGCATGGTGGCACATGCCTGTAGTCCCAGCTACTAGGGAGGCTGAGGCAGGAGGATTGCTTGAGCCCAGGAGTTTGAGGTTGCTGTGAGCTAGGCTGACGCCACGGCACTCACTCTAGCCTGGGCAACAAAGTGAGACTCTGTCTCAAAAAAAAAAAAAAAAAAAAAATGAGGCTTGAGAAGAGTTTGAAAAATCACTGACTGAACCAAAGACTTCTTCCCTCTTTATTTCACATTCAGAAATTAAACTGGGCTGGGCTCAGTGGCTCACACCTGTAATCCTAGCACGCACTCTGGAAGGCCAAGATGGGAGGATCACTTGAGGCCAGGAGTTCAAGACCAGACTGAGCAAGAGTGAGACCTCATCTCTACAAAAAAATAGAAAAATTAGCCGGGTGTGGTGGCACCTGCCTTTAGTCCCAGCTACGTGGGAGGCTGAGGCAGGAGGATCGCTTGAGCCCAGGAGTTGGAGGTTGCAGTGAGCTATAATGATGCCACTGCACTCTAGCCTGGGTGACAGAGCAAGACCTTGTCTCACACACACACACACACACACACAAAACAAAGAAATTAAACTGATCCCAAAGAGTCACTTGCAAACACCTAAATATGGCCACTCCTTTGTCACTCTCACTTATTCACCAAGCTGATATTTACGGAGCACCTGTCAGGCACAGTTCTGGGCAGCAGGGATACAAAGGGAATAGGAGACAGAAATCCTCATCCTCAAGGGGTTGACACACTAATTGGAGAAAGGGACAATAAGCAACACAGTAAGTTCCAAGGTGGCAGGCACTACAAAGAAACAAATATAGCAGCTAAGAGGGGATCGAGGGTATATGGGAGGGGGAGGTTATGATTCTAAATTGAGGGGCTAGGGACGGCTTCGCCAAGCAGGTGCCCCACGCGAGACCTTTTAAAAACCTGTGCTTTTAGGAATAAGACGGCTTTACCACAGTAGCTAGAAATATACCATTAAAAATGGTAAAAATAACATTTTGTATGAGTAAGCTTCAGACAAGCACACACTGAAACAAATTTAAGATTTTAAGAAAAAGGCAAAATAACTTGGAAAGCAGACAAATTTTCTAAGACAAACAAGTGAAGGCAAGGGGAAAAAAAATGTCACATTACCCCGAGGCACCCAGATGTGACATACAGGAACAGGGACAAGTGAGAGATTGGCAACTTTCCCCCAAACCAATAGGTTTTCAGATAAGTCAATGAGAGCAGGAGACAGGATGTTAAAAATCCGTGAAAGCAATGACAAGCAGGCAAAGCTGACATAAGGGACTGAAAATGAAACAGGAATAAAGAAACCCCTACCTAAAAAATGAGCACAAATGTCACCAGAGCTGCAGAACTGCCCCAGCGTTATGACAACAGTGAGCACTGTCGCCTGCCTGCTCCAAGAGCAGAGTGGAGTCTGCACCCAGGATACGCCCTGGCACATAGTAGGTGCTCTGTTTAATACTTGTCAACTACTTAAAGAATAAGCCCCCATTTTCCAGAAGAGGAAACTGAGGTCCAAAGGCATTAAGTGACTTGCCCAAGGCTACAGAGCTGGTAAGACATGAAGCCAGGACTCAAACCCAGGCGCTCTGGCTCCAGAGTTCGTGCTCAAATATATTTTTCTTAAAGAATAAAAATCACATAAGGATCTCACAATTACTGAGAGTTTAATATACCCCAGGCATTTTATATGTTACCTTATCAACTCCTTAGAACCTCATGATTTGAATGTAGTCCCGTTTTACGTATGAGAAAACTGAGGCCCAGAGTGGGAGTGTAGCTTGGCCAAGGACACACAGCAACAGAGGCGGGGACTTGAACCTGGGCCCATCTGAAGCCAGTGCTTTTAACCATAAGCTTTACTATCAGAGTCACTGAACTTAGCATTTACACAATAAACTCCTAAAGGCTCACAGCAAATGAACCAAACTGTTTCGACGTAATCTACAAAGTTGCCAAACTGCCCAAATGATCAAAAGTTTAGAACAAAAGCAAAAGAGCCCAGTTAGAAATATTTGCTAGTCACTGAAACACCTGGAGTTAGGCCAGGCTGGGCTTTAGCAAATGAATTATTTATATCTGGCTGGAGTCAGGAATGGGGGACAGACTGAGTTTATAAGCACCCTCTCGGGGAGTCATAGTTGGACTCAAGAGCCCAGGGGTAGAAGGTAAGGAACAAGAAAGGCCAGGATATGGGGGCAACGTGGAAGAGGAAGAACAGGAGACAGCCTGGCACCTGGCTGATGCTTCTCTTGCTGGTCCCTCTCTACTGCCTTCTCGCAGTTTCCCATCCATGTTAAAAACCACAACCCACATGTACTGAGCACTTCCTCCAAGCACTTTACATGAACTATCTCCCCTGAAGCTTCTCACCTTTTTAGGGTTACTGATTCCATTTTATAGGTGAAGAGAGGCCAAAAGACTTGACCAAGGTTATACAGCAAGTAAATGGCAGAACTAAAATTCTAACTGAAGACTGCTTTGGTCTTTGGCCCTACCCAACATGTTGTACTTCAGTACAAGCAGAGGAGACTAGATTACAGTGGTGAAGGCACAGATACTGAGCTAAGCTGCCAGGATTGGAGTCTGAGTCTACCATTTAATGCTGGATGACCTTGGGAAAGTTGCTAAACTTCTCTGTGCCTCTGCTTCCTTTCTGTAAAATGGAGATAATAACAGCACCTACACCTTAGGGGTGTCTTCAGGTTTAAACGAGTTAATATGCACAAACAGCTAAGAATAGGGCCAAGCATTTTGTAAAACAGTAAGTGTTAGTTGTGATCAACTGTGGAGAGCCACTACATGCTCCTGAGCTGGAGTGTGCCCAGATAGGTGCCAGGTTTTGGAGAAAACACCCCTGGAACTGGACTGAAAAGGAGGGAATCCATTAGCACCTGTAACCCAACCACATTCCTAGGGTGGGGTACTTCCCATCAACAGCTCTGAGACTGACACTTGGCAGCCTGGCTCTCCTACTAACAGTAACAATTTTTTTTTTCTTTTTTGAAACAGACTTGGTCACCTAGGCTAGAGTGCAATGGCGTCATCATAGCTCACTGCAACCTCAAACTCCTGGGCTCAAGTGATCATCCTGCCTCAGCCTCCGGAGTAGCTGGGACAACAAGCCTGCACCACCACATGCAGCTAATTTTTTCTATATTTAGTAGAGATGGAGGTCTCACTCTTGCTCAGGCTGGTCTTGAACTCCTGACCTCAAGGGAACTCCTGACCTCAAGCGGGCCAACAGTAACAATTTTAATGAGCCTCCATTCAGTTCTCTTCTCAGCAATATGCTTGTTGTTACCACACCATAGATAAGGGCAATGAGGCTCAGAGAGAGACTTGCCCAGGTCACAAAGGAGTGGCAGAATAAGGAATCTGAATGCTGTACTGTTCATACAGATAAACCACTACACTCTTCTAAATTCCAGTGGGGAAGTGAAGACGCAAAAGGTTGTCTCTATGGCCCTTTCTAGCCATATTACTACAGTTCTGTGACTGTCCAGCTTATCAGGAGTCTCCGGCTGGACTAGGCAAACTATCTACATCCAGGCCCCTAATTTCATGCTCCTCACCTCACCCTCAGTCTTGGAACCTAACCCACACTCTATGGTAGGCATCGATTTCTCTCTCCCACCTCCTCAACTTGCCTTCCTGCCCCCAGTGCGATCCAGAGGCCCCAACCCATCGCATCCCTTGGAGCCTAGAAACCCCCTCACTCATCTAGCCTTGACCCCCATATCTTTCCACATCCCTCCGCCAAACTCCCTCGAAACTGACCTCTTCAGAGCCTCTGCCTGGACGTCCAGCCTTGTCTCCAACTCGGGGTCCTCTTCCCCTGCTCTGACCCGCTTAGAATCAATCAATCCCAAAGCTCGACTCCCTCCCCACCTACAATACCCCTCCCCAGCCCCCATTCTACTACTACCTCCGGCTCCCATTCTTCCCAATCGCCACCCCCAGGCGATCTCCCCTCGCCCAACCCCTTCTTTAGCCCCCGTCTCTTCCCTCTCTTCACCAGGTCCCGAACCCCTGTCCCGACACGCAAGCGCCCCCCGCCCCCGCCTGGGGCTCTCACCATCGCCCCGCGCTGCACCTCCCTCGGCTGCGCGGGTTTCCCCCACTAGCTCCTCTCCAGCCGCCCCTTCCGGGTTCTCGCCCCGAGGCCCGCTGGGAATTGAAGTCCGAGGGGCCATGGACTACACCTCCCAGAAGGCAGCACGATTAAACCTTGGCAGTGAGGTACCGTGTTTCCCCGAAAATAAGGCCTACACATAAAATAAGCCCTAGCAGGATTTCTAAGCATTTGCACAGTAGAAGCCCTACCCGGAAAATAAGACCTAGTGATGGGCGTGGCTACGCAGCGTATCTGCACAACCCATGCATTTCGTCTCGGAGCGGTACAGAAGACGAGCAGCCCTTCTCATCTGCCCCATCGTGACAGCTACTATCCCAGAGGTGACCGGAAAGGTGCGGGCAGCCCCACCAACAAGGTCGGCTCCCCCTGTCAGGTCCCGGCCTGTGCATCCTGCAAGCTGAGACTTTGAGGGGAAAATAACACATTCCCTGAAAATAAGCCCTAGGGTGTCTTCTTGAGGAAAAATAAATATAAGACCCTATCTTATTTTCGGGGAAATACGGTAGGAAGCAAAGTAGGCGGACTGAGGAAAAGAATGACTCTAACTCCCAGGAGGCAACGTGGACACTTGCGGGCGCAGGCGCAGAGAGCTCCCCCGCGAGGCGCGCTGGGAGATGGAGTCCAGCCTCCTCCATTTTGGCCTGGGGCCCTTGTAAGGGAAATTGAGAAAATTGTAAAGGGGCGTTGGGGAAGGGTGGAGTGTTGGGGAAGAGCAACTTTATGGATTTATTTATGCCGATTAACACAATAATTAACAGTGCCTATACTTTCCCAAACACTTTCCCATCCATTCCTCTTATCCCTCTTCTTACCTTCTACTACCGCCTAATTTACAAATGAAGATATTAAGCCTTGGGAGGGAGGAAAAGGAGGAAAGGAGGAAAGCTCATGTACAAGTCACATCATAGTTAGACTTGAACTCCATGAAGAAAGGGATCTTTTGTATGTTCCTTTTTCCAAGACCTAGAACAGTGCAAATATGGGTTGAGTATTTATTGCATGGGAGCCATATATATGCCAGACACCCTGCAGACAACCCTCGCAAGAATTATCATCCCAAATTTATAAGGCAGAAAGAGATTAAGCCTCTTGTCCATGGCAACACAGCCAAGAAAGTGATCTGAACCAAAATGCGTTTTTTAAATATTTGATATGATTTATTTTTAACGTGTTTTTATTTTAGAGACAGGGGTCTCGCTCTTGCCCAGGCTGGTCTGGAACTCCTAGGCTCAAACGATCCGCCCACCTCGGCCTCCCAGACTGCTTGGATTACGGGCGTGAGCCATCGTGCCCCGCCAGACTCTAGGTCTTCTACTCTCGAGTACGTCGTTAGATCACCTCCCCTTAAGATATATTTTCCAGTTCATCCTCCTCATAGGCTATGAGAATGAGCTTTCCCAAATGTACAGTTTGCTTACATCTTAAGGAACTTACATCTTCCTGAGAAGAACTGCTACTAAGGTTCAATTCAAATGGCCCTTGTTTTTGAGTCATTTCCCAATTTATTGTAAGTTCTCTGCATTGATGTAGCTCCTTCCTCATTAGATTTGCATGGTCTGTGAGCCTTCTGGTATGCACTGGGAAGACAGTGGCTAAGTTCCCAGCGTGGAGCATGGTGCTTGGCACACAGTAGGACTTCATTAAATATGGCAATGAAGAGAAAAGGTGGAAATGGGGTACCCGGGGGCCAGAAGGGAGACAGGCGAGCTCTCCCTTTCTTCTAGGGAGTTGGCAGTTGGAGAGACCCCGCCTCCTTTTCAGGACCCGGGGGCTCTGGACCTGGCAGTCTCAGGGGGCCTATAAGGGGGGTAGTGGTCAGCTAAAAAGGCGGGTAGCTGAGTGAGCGCTGATTGGTCCGCACTTTGGCGCGCGCCAACAGGCGCGAGGCTCGGCTCTCGCTGTGCAAGAGGACCGGGCTCTTTCCAGGCGCGCCTGCGCACGGCCACTTGCACCCTGCCCTTTCAACTCTTTCCAGTCTCACGCCCAGCACACTGTGACTGGAACTGGTGGGGGCGTGGTGTGGCTTCCAGAACGCCCTCTTGCTCTGCTCCTCAGGCCTCTCAGAGGGATCCTCGCGCTCAAAGGATTCTCATCCATACCAAGCCCGGGCTGGGAACGTGGAAGCCAAGGTGGCCTGGAGCTCACGCACGCAGCCCGGGATCCACGCGAGGCACTGTCTGATCAGTGTGTGGGGGGCGCGAAACTAGGAGGGGGGCCGCCTCACGACGTTTTGCACGTCCTGAGGCGGGTGTTGGAGGCTGAGGGGAATGGGGTGGGGGACTCCCCCAGCACCGGCTGGCCTGAGGAGAGCCTGGAGTCCCCAAAAGAGTGGCACTTTGTGGCCGCAGCCTACCTCTGGGGGTTGGGGGGTCAGGAGGGCCAGCATGCTCTGGGTGCGGGCCGTGTGTGAGGCAGGGCCTGTGTGGCAGAGCCTGGGCAGCAGGGTTGGAGTTTGGGTTTGAGGCTGGGCCTTGGTTTGGGGATCCGGGCTGAAGTTTGATCTATGGAAGGCTGCGGTCGAGTAGCATTGGGGATCGGGGTTCTCAAGTTACGATCTAGGGTCTCGCGATTTGTGTCTGTAGGTAACTAGTTTTGGAATCTGAAGGTCTCGGGTTTTGTGACTGGAAGCTTTCCTCTTAGAATCCAGAAATCCTAATTTGGGGATTTGGAAGTCTTAGTTCTGAGTTCTGGAGTATCATTTTGGTGTTCTGGGTCTGGTTTGCGGCCATTGAAGCCTCAGTATAGATTTAGGGCCTAAAATCCCAATGTAGAGTATAAGGTATGAGATTTGGGGTCTGGAGTCACAGTTTGGGTCTTTGAGAATTAAGTTTTAGGGCCCAGAGTCCCCACATTGAGTAAGGGGGCTTCAATCTTAGGATCTGCAGTCTCAGAATGGGACTCACATGTGAGATCTCAGTTTTTAGGGTTGGGTTCACAATTTGAGGATCTAAAGTAACAGTTTGGGGGTCTAGAGGTCTTTATTTTAGGATCTGAAGTCAATTTTGAGGACTGAGTTTGGCTTTGGAGGGGCCTAGATTTCTTACTTTAGGATTTGGATTCTCAGTGTTAAGTTTTGTGGTGTATGATCTTATTAGTAAGATTGGGGTCATATTTGGGGATCAAAAGTTGACTGTCTGGGGGTCTAGGGTAGCTCAGTATTAGAGTTTAGGATTTGTAGATTTGAGAGCCTCTTTTTTGGGTTCTAGGTCCTCACTTTAGGAATTTAAAGTCATAGTTTTAGTGTTTTAATATCACAGTCTAGAGGTCTCAATCCACAGTTTTCAGGCCTATAAGTCTTCATTTCAGAGTCTTCCTCTTGGGAAAGTCTGAGTTTTGAAGTCAAAGTTTGGGGATTTGCTGGTTTTCGTTTTAGGTCTGGATCATGATGTAGATAGGGGCTCAGATTTAAAATTTGAGATTCACAGACTTCAGTTTAGAGGTTTGGGATTTTAATTTGGGTCTCTGGGCCTATATTTTGGGGACTTGGAGACTCTATTTCTGTTATATCTCCAAGTGCTCAAAGGAGCATCATGAGGAAAATGAAGGGTACTCATCAGGCTGCCCATTATTCCTGGAATCCCAGAGGTCACTAATTAATTCCCCCCCCCCTATTTGCAGATGTGGGGTTCCAGCAGAGACTTATGTTCCCCTGAACAGCCCAGAGCCAGTTCACTGAGTCCCAGTGACAGGTAAGGACTCCTCCTATCTCCCTTATAGCTCCAGCCATTCTGATTGAATAATAATATAACAATATTACTGGACTTTTTGTTAAACCCTTTGTTTGTATATGTGTTTGTCTTTACAACAACCCCATGAGAACGTGGGTACGAATAGTCACCATTTTTCAGATGACAGAACTCTGAGGTGATTGGCAAAGATCATTTCTAAGGTCCATGAAGGCTTTGACATTCTGAGTTTATTAAATGCCCTTTCTTTCTTTTATTCTTTTTATTTTACTCATTCATTCATCCATCAAGCACCTACCAGGTGTTAGGAATCTTACAGAGGGGATTTTCAGACAGATTGAGGGTTGGATCTGATTTCTTCCTCCCTCCAAAGTCTGGATAAATAAAAAAAATAGCCGGAGTTCATCTTTTCTCCTACCATCTCCCCCAGTGGCTTTGCATCTAGCCATATTTTCATTCATTAACTCTAAAATTAAGCATCTATAGGTGTTCCTCGACTTATGATGGGGTTCTGTCCTGATAAACCCATCATCATAAGTTGAAAATATGATACATGGCCAGGCGAGGTGGCTAACGCCTGTAATCCTAGCACTCTGCGAGGCCGAGGTGGGCGGATCGTTTGAGCTCAGGAGTTCGAAACCAGCCTGAGCAAGAGTGAGACCCCATCTCTACTAAAATATAGAAAGAAATTAATTGGCCAACTAAAATATAGAAAAAATTAGCTGGGCATGGTGGCGCATGCCTGTAGTCCCAGCTACTTGGGAGGCTGAGGCAGAAGGCTCGCCTGAGCCCAGGAGTTTGAGGTTGCTGTGAGCTAGGCTGACGCCACGGCACTCACTCTAGCCTGGGCAACAGAGTGAGACTCTGTCTCAAAAAAAAAAAAAAAAAAAGAAAGAAAATATGATACATCAAAAATACATGGCTGGCTGAGAGCTGTGGCTTGCTGTCGCTGCCCAGTATCATGAAAGAAGTACAGTTTCTATTGAATTTGTATTTTGTATTGCTTTCACACCACTGTAAAGCTGAAAAATTGTAAGCTGGACCAATGTAAGTGGAACCATTCCTAGTTAGAGACTGTCTGTACTTTGTTCAGGTTGTCTACTTAGGTACTGTGCTCAGAACAAGCACCAGGAAGGAAATGAAGAGTGTCTGCACTGCTGCTCATTCCTCCTAGAATCCCAGAGGTCACCAACAATTTGTCTTTCTCCCCTTTCTAGATGTGAGGCTCCTTGTATTAATAATGACTCTCAATTGCAATTAACGGAAACCTAGCTAAAACTGGCTTAAGCATAAAAGGGGATTTATTGGATCATTTAAACAAAAAAACTCAAAGGTGTCAAGTTGGTTCCAGGGTTGGGGTTAAATGATGTTGCCAGGAATCTGCCTCTCTTAGTTCTGCTGTTGTCTGTGTTGGCTTCGTTTTTAAGCAGGCTCTCCCTTGGGGAGGGCAAGAAGGCTCTCAGCAGCTCCAGGTCCATATCCTGCAAGCTTGACACCCCTGGCAGAAATAGCTTCTAAGATTGATTGACACTAATTGGCCAAACCCCATGTTAACACCCCAGCCCTGAGCCAATTACTGTGACTATTCTTTTTTTTTTTTTTTGAGACAGAGTCTCACTTTGTTGCCCAGGCTAGAGTGAGTGCTGTGGCTTAAGCCTAGCTCACAGCAACCTCCATCTCCTGGGCTCAAGCA